>QNTS01004449.1:36176-46577 GCA_003317085.1 Hucho hucho
ATATATATATATATATATGTGTATATACTGTACTCCATACCATCTACTGCATCTTGCCTATGCCGGTCAGCCATCGCTCATCCATATATTTATATGTACATACTCGTATTCATTCCTTTACTCTTGTGTGTATAAGGTAGTTGTTGTGAATTTGTTAGATTACTTGTTAGATACTACTGCATGGTCGGAACTAGAAGCACAAGCATTTCGCTACACTCGCATTAACATCTGCTAACCATGTGTATGTGACAAATAAAATTTGATTTGAATTTATTTGGGCTGCAATTTCTGAGGCTGGTAACTCTAATGAACCTATCCTCTGCAGCAGAGGTGACTCTGGTTCTTCCTTTCCTGTGGCGGTCCTCATGAGAGCCAGTTTCATCATAGCGCTTGATGGTTTTTGCGACTGCACTTTCAAAGTTCTTCAAATGTTCCGCATTGACTGACCTTATCAAATCAAACTTTATTTGCCACATGCGCCAAATACAACACTTTACCGTGAAATGCTTACTTACGAGCCCTTAACCAACAGTGCAGTTCAAGAAGAAGAAAATATTTACCAAGTAGACTAAAATAAAAAGTAATGATAAAAAGTAACACAAAAAGAATAACAATAACAAGGCTATATAAAGGGGGCACCGGTACCGAGTCAGCGTGCAGGGGTACAGGCTAGTTGAGGTAATCTGTACATGTAGGTGGGGGAAAAGTGACTATGCATGGGTCAGGGAAAACCCCCATGAAATGGACAAAAATGAATGGCAACATATTGGCATTAGACAACATATACACAATCGCAAATACCACTCAAATGGACGGCAGTTCATCCAACCATATGGCAAATGCCAAGTGTCATACAACAAAATCCCAAAGATGGCGAGCGCGCTCCACCGTAGATTTTCATATTGCAAATGGACACAAAGTCAAGACCCAAGGGTCAAATTTTTTTTTATCTAAAAACAAAAACAAAAAATCAACCCCCTATAAAAAAGTGCTTTCTGGACCATTTTTGCAAAAAAAAATATTTTGTTTTGTTAATTATACATATATAATAACTGAATGAACATATCTTTGTCTTATTTTATTGAGTTTGTCCATAAGGCCATTTGCCATATATGATCATAGGAAGTCAAAGGTCAGTGAACCATGGCCAAATGCCATACATAAGTATTGAAAGTACCAAATCAGGATGTTATGTCCATTTGCCATATATGATCATAGGAAGTCGGCTTCCGAACCCAAAGGTCAGGGAACCATGTCCAAATGGCACAATAAATGTCCAAATGGCATTTATACTGACCAAATGACATATATCACTATATTAAGCCCTGAATCAACCTAGAAGGTCTATTTGTCATGTTTGATCATAGGAAGTCATAGGAAGTGAGAATTTGGTGCAATGAGAGAGAAGTTGGACTGTGTCGTTTTTCAAAAGATTTTTGAATAATGTCCAAAATGACCAGGGGCGCCCCCTATTGGATGGGCCCGGTGGGGGGGGGGTGCTCCCTACCCGGGCCATGGACCCTTTGCACCCCCCTAAAGGCATTACAAAACATTTTTAAAAAATTATCCTGGTAACCCGTTCAGATTACCAGGTGCACAGCTGTCCACTTGCAATGTCTTACAATGGGCATTCACCATCACGAATTTGACATGCTCTAATATACTGCAGAAATACCCAATTGACTGGCCAGTTGAACTCGGGATGGCCGGGCAGTGATAGTGGTTCCTCTCCATCGCTCGTTGGTGTTGATTTCAGCATGTCAATTTGGTGATGGTTCATCACTGTTTAAAATTATTGCAAACGGACAAAAGTCAGCCAATCAAGTCAGCGTCCGTCACCCAATAAGAAATCATACTGACACCAAACCCACTTTGTCCAACACATTTAGAAGCCAACTATCACATATTTCAGAGCAGGCACAAAAAGTGCCTTCTGTTTAAACTAAACTTCTGTTAATACAAACTTTAAATACGTAGTTATGTTCTAGCTGCGGGTCCTGTTCTGACATTATGTGTAGGCTTAGCTGAGGCGACCCCGAATCCCAAGTTTTGGCTCGATAGGTCATTCGGAACCCGAGCAGCTACCTTAATCCTCTTTTTCCGGGCATTGCTACGGGGTCCCTGAATGAGCTATCGGACAGAAACTGTAGGGTCCGTCGCTATGGGGCGAGGCGGTTTCAATGCATTTTCTAAATGTCGTCATTTTCGCGATGGTCAAAATAAAATGAAGTCATTGCAAATGTACGAGGCTGTTTCTCTGCCTGATAACCTTCTAGAGCCACATAACTTACAGTGCACTATCGACTTCAGCTCTCGAACAGGTTTCTAAAGTTTTAGACCTTTAGGTCTGATGGTTCTTTGATGGTGTGAACGCCGGTATCTATTGCAGGCTCTGTGTGTCTATAAGCCCCACACTGTCACTCCATCCTTGCTGTGTGTGTGTGAGAGTTTTTCTTGGAAATCTGATGGGAGAAATGACTGATTTACAGTTCATGAGGGTTACCTAATCAAACATATTACATTTTGTAAAGATGTGATCTTGTTAACCCTTTGAAACAGCCCCTATGACCCCAATTTAAGGCACTTCCGGTTGGCACAGGAAGTAAACACATATCCTCCTTGGGGTACAGAATCCTGAGATTCACGTTAACGTTAAGAACTGACTGATTTACAGAGGGTTCAATGCAGTGTTTTTAGCTTACTGCAGATTGGGTATATCAAAACCACTTTTAGGGTGAATTTTACCACTTCCGGTTGCTCCAGGAAGCGTTGAATCAACACAGGTAGTCCTCATAGTGGCCTGATGGATTGTCATCAAACACACAGTTTGATATGGCGTTCATAATACCCCTCCCCTAATTGCAGTAAACTGATTAAATATATTTTCCTTCTTCATTATTTTCCCCCTAACCCTACCACTGCTTCCCTAATTGGAGAAAACTAGAGTACCACAATACTTATGCTTCCACTTCCAGCTTGTACATTCTGCATACATTTCACGGACAGTATATTTTACATTAGTTATCTTGAGTTTATTTGTCCCTTCAGCTACACTCCCATCTATCTCTGAACACGTCCAGTTTTGATTTCCAGCTGCCATATATATTTTTTCTACAGATTGTAAATCAAAGATACATACCTTTGCTAAGAGTATTATTATATTACTGATCGAATAACTATGTATTTCCGAATCACCTAGCAGTACTATTTTCAGAGTTACTCTAAGTAAATGTTGCAATTTTTCAGCCATTCCTGAACCTGCCACCAAAAACAAGCTACAAATGGGCAGCATTAAAACAAGTGATACAATGACTGTCTCTTCACAGCAAAATCTGCAGAGCTGGGATGGTTGTATCCCCCATATATATATATATATATATATATATATATATATATATATATATATATATATAACATTCTATTGGTTTTGAATCCGCTGTCATTTTGTGTCGGTTCATAAATATGTCATTCATAAATATGTTGAAAGTCTCATCCCAACTTGCAACCTGTATGGCACAGCTGTCAATTGTTTGGTCCTTAAATAAAACTGGTATACTATATTTATAAAACATTTCTTTATACAATTTTGGTCTTTAATGCAGGGCTATTAGACAAGTTCCTTACAGTGATTCGTCCTTTAAAAGATGCAGAGTACAGCGGCACAGCTTGCATGGTGCCGCAGAATTCTATGGCATGTTAACCACTTATACCATTAATGCTAGTTAGTGCTAGTTTGACCACCAGCATCTTTGAGAAGCATTTGAAAATGGACTTTAAAAGTGGCTGTACTAGATAATTGAAAACCTTTTTTTGTAAGAACATAGTATATGGGACTGATTTTAAGAAATTTTGCTTAATTAATTTGATTCATATTATGGTGTTTCTATTCCAAGAAACAAAATGAAAAACCCTCTGGGTTTCCTTTAGGATGGAATGGAAAATATGGCGCTGTACAACGTGACTGTCTGGAGTAAGCTACAGTACTGGGCTATTTAGTTAAATAATTACCTTGTCGTGAGGGAACGCGGGGTTCAATTTCCCGATGGGGTGGAAGGAGTAGGCTGTTCTTGTAAATAAGAATTTGTTCTTAACTGACTTGCCTAGTCAACTTCTTAGTGAGCTGCTGCATAGGTGACAGTTTTGGAGAGTCTGGCGTGCCCAAAGTAAAATGCCTGCCACTCAGGCCCAGAAAATAGGATATGCACATAATTAGTACTATTGGATAGGAAACATTAAAATAATGTATGTGAGTATAACAGAACTGATATAGCAGGCAAAAACCCGAGGAAAATCCATCCGGATTTGCAGTTTTTTTTGTACATTACCTTTTTGTCCAGGCTGCCTATTGAATTTAATGGGAACCAGCTCCTAGATTGCAGTACCTATGGCTTCCACTAGATGTCAACAGTCTTTAGACAAAGACTGGGAATTCTAGGAGTAACCAGAACGGATAGGAACAGGAAGAAGTCAGGGGACCACTTTTGTAAACTTTTGTTTGACGCGCACGAGATTGTGAACGCGCCCCACTTTATTTTCCTTTCCTAATGTTCACGTTATCGTCCGGTTGAAATATTACAGTAAATATACATAAAAGGATACGTAAGGATACATTAACAATTGTTTGATTTGTTTGTAGAAAGTTTATAGGTATAATTTGAACGTGTTCTCTTCACAGTTCAATGGGCGAGTCAACGGTGGATTTTATGATCATAACGCGCCAACCAAATGGAGATTTATGGATATAATAAATGACTTTTTCTAACAAAATAACCATTGGATGTCTTCATTGGACACTTGGGAAGCCCTCAGCAGAAGTTCTTCGAAAGGTAAGTGATATTTTTTAGCTCTTATAATGGGTTTTGTGTAACCCGCGCTGGATATGAATTTATGCTAATGTAGAAAATGTGGGGTGTTATCCTCTAACAATCAAATGTTGTGCTTTCGCCGTAAAGCCTTTTTGAAATCTGACAACGCTGTGATATTGCCAAGAAGCAGAGCTTTTGATGACTATGCAACACTTGTATATTGATGAATGTTTAATAATTCAACTTTTGGATTTTGAATTTGGCGCCTTACATTTCACCGGGTAGTGTCGGGAGTGGCCCGCTAGCGCGCCGGTGCTCCCTAAGTAGTTAACGAAAGCATAAAGATGCTGATGAAAAAATACAGTACTGTACAGTATATGCTTTTACATTTGGAGAATAAAGCATTTAAAGCTTTTTGAAGATATAAGCCACCTGCATTTGTTTATTATGCTATAGCAGAACAGCATAACGGTACGTACGGCCCTTGCTGTGCCTGGTGAGCAGTTGGTCAAGTTCTGTTGTCAGAAGAGGAATGGAAATGTCAGGGTGAACCGACGACCTGATGAACCCGCCAAGTATGTTGACTGTGCCTGTCGGAGGTGGTGTTCCAGAGCTCACAGGTGTGCCTGACATGAGTTGTGACTCCATCTCGTTCCTCGCCCTCTTCAACGCGTCATTCTCCGCATGTCTCTCGGCCAATGCTGCCTGGCTCTGGACCAATGCATCAGCTGTTGCACGCATCTCTGCCCTCCGGTAATGTTTCTCTTTCTGCTCGTCTGACATCAATGACTCGATTTCGGTCTTCAAAGTTTGCATCTACAGCTGGAGAACTGCAAGCCAATCCCATTGTGCGCCACTCTGGAGCCATGACCCATATGACCCATATATACACTGCTCAAAAAAATAAAGGGAACACTAAAATAACACATCCTAGATCTGAATGAATGAAATAATCTTATTCAATACTTTTTTTCTTTACATAGTTGTGCTGACAACAAAATTACANGGCCAACCGCACCAGCATATGGTCTCACAAGGGGTCTGAGGATCTCATCTCGGTACCTAATGGCAGTCAGGCTACCTCTGGCGAGCACATGGAGGGCTGTGCGGCCCCCCAAAGAAATGCCACCCCACACCATGACTGACCCACCGCCAAACCGGTCATGCTGGAGGATGTTGCAGGCAGCAGAACGTTCTCCACGGCGTCTCCAGACTCTGTCACGTCTGTCACATGTGCTCAGTGTGAACCTGCTTTCATCTGTGAAGAGCACAGGGCGCCAATGGCGAATTTGCCAATCTTGGTGTTCTCTGGCAAATGCCAAACGTCCTGCACGGTGTTGGGCTGTAAGCACAACCCCCACCTGTGGACGTCGGGCCCTCATACCACCCTCATGGAGTCTGTTTCTGACCGTTTGAGCAGACACATGCACATTTGTGGCCTGCTGGAGGTCATTTTGCAGGGCTCTGGCAGTGCTCCTCCTGCTCCTCCTTGCACAAAGGCGGAGGTAGCGGTCCTGCTGCTGGGTTGTTGCCCTCCTACGGCCTCCTCCACGTCTCCTGATGTACTGGCCTGTCTCCTGGTAGCGCCTCCATGCTCTGGACACTACGCTGACAGACACAGCAAACCTTCTTGCCACAGCTCGCATTGATGTGCCATCCTGGATGAGCTGCACTACCTGAGCCACTTGTGTGGGTTGTAGACTCCGTCTCATGCTACCACTAGAGTGAAAGCACCGCCAGCATTCAAAAGTGACCAAAACATCAGCCAGGAAGCATAGGAACTGAGAAGTGGTCTGTGGTCACCACCTGCAGAACCACTCCTTTATTGGGGGTGTCTTGCTAATTGCCTATAATTTACACCTGTTGTCTATTCCATTTGCACAACAGCATGTGAAATTTATTGTCAATCAGTGTTGCTTCCTAAGTGGACAGTTTGATTTCACAGAAGTGTGATTGACTTGGAGTTACATTGTGTTGTTTAAGTGTTCCCTTTATTTTTTTGAGCAGTGTATATTGTCCTTCTAATAACAGGGTTAATAACACATCTGGGAGAATATCCAACGGGCTTTTATATCATTCAAAATTAATAATAATAATTAATAATCGCTGTTTAAAAAACAATCATATTTTGGAGATGATTTTCATATAATGTAAAATGAGCAAGAAAAAGGCCATTCTTGAACATGGGGTGAGACATTGTTACTAATTTGTAAATAAAGCCAGTTTGTTATTTAGCATGATTTGTTTCTGTTTTTAGAGGGAGAGAAACCCCCCCCCAAAAAACTACAGTAATCTCATGGATCTCCCAGTCGAGGGCAGCACAGGTATTATTATTTTTCACCTTTATTTAACTAGGAAAGTCAGTTAAGAACAAATTCTTATTTACAATGACGGCCTAGGAACAGTGGGTTAACTGCCTTGTTCAGGAGCAGAACGACACATTTTTACCTTGTCAGCTCGGGGGATTCGATCTTGCAACTTTTCCGTTACTATTCCAACGCTCTAACCACTAGGCTACCTGCATCTGTAGCAACACAGTGTCACAGCGTCTTAGACCGTGGCATCACTCAGGCCCTGTACAGTGTGACCGGTCGGGTGTGGGCTAAAGTACTACAGTAAGACTAAAATAATCCTAACAAAATAAAATAATACTAAAGTCTAATACTAAATAATACTAAACTTTAATACTAAAGTCATGCACAATGATCAGTTTCTACTTAGGTTTATGTCACCCGCTGTCAGTTAGAGACACAGTAAGACCCAAAAGGATAATCAGTGTTCTAACTCCCCCTTGTGGTGGTCTGGAGCAATGACGTGGTGACGCAGGGTACCGTACTAAACCACAAATTACCTCTAAGTACCGCAGCATAATCGCAAAACTTTTAGTGGATCAACCACTGTACCTTCTCCCTTTTTCACTTGCCTCCTAGCGTTAACTTCTTTGAGGTATTTTCTGAACAGCTTCTCACTTCTTTGTTTTTATCCAGTTGTCATTTCGACACACACCATTTACACGAAATTCGAAATCGACAGTTGTTGCTAAGCTACCAGTTACAATGCTTTTAGCTCGCGGTTGGGCGAGCCTTCATGCAGAGGGAATACAAACATTATAGTGTCTGAAATAATTCTATGGATTTCAGATTTGTCAGATGATTGAGCATGTGCTGAAAACTTAGAAATGCATCAGAAATCGTCTGTCTCGTATTTTCAGCAAAAAGCACATCAAGATCTGGATATGGACCTCAGCCAAGAGAAGCATGTCTGGAATCAATATAGCTTAATTTTCTTGAATGTGCTGAGAACACAGATATGTGATGTATTCAGTCAGTATTTGTCAACATGAAGAGAGAACATAGGATGTCACATATCTCTGGGTATTGAATCCATATCCAGCCATAGGAAATATCCATGTGTGATTTTCTGATTTAATACCAATGTCATGTATGTCTAAATGACATATCTGGATTCAGAAAGTCAGCATATGGTGCAAATCCACAAAACTACAAATATAACTCCAAACATGTCATTTAAAGATATCCCCTGATATGGACCCTTTTGGCCCAGTGGTTCTTACAGACTTCAGCAGACTCATCATAGTGTCGGTTCCTACCTGGTCCTAACTGTAACCTACCCAGTACCAGAATCTAACATATCGTGTCTGTTCCTACCTGGTCCTAACTCTAACCTACCCAGTACCAGAATCTAACATATAGTGTCTGTTCATACCTGGTCCTAACTCTAACCTACCCAGTACCAGTGTCTAACAGTGTCTGTTGTGAAGGTAGTCGAGGTTCTTACCCAATACGATGACGACAGTCTTCAGCAGGCTCATTATGGTGTCTCTGTTCTTACGTGGTCCTAACTGTAACCTACCCAGTACCAGTATCTAACACACAGTGTCTGTTGTGAAGGTAGTCGAGGTTCTTACCCAATACGATGACGACGGTCTTCAGCAGGCTCATCATGGTGTCTCTGTTCCTGCGTGGTCCAGAGCTGTGTCTGCTCATCCTCATGGTCCTCTGTCTCACGTACATAAAGATGTGAGCGTACAGCACCACCATGACCAGGAAGGTGACCAGGTTGAACACGGCCCAGAACACCAGGTAGGAGTTACAGTAGAGCGGCGCCATGCTAGAACACGTGCCGATGTCACAGATGCAGTTCCACCCCACCGACGGGATGGCTCCCATGACGATAGACATGGTCCAGATGACGACTATCACCACCACCACACGCCGGTTGGACATGCGTGTGTGCAGCTGCATGCGGAACACGGTGATGTGGCGCTCGATGGCGATGGCGAGGAGGTTGCACACGGACGCCGTGAGGGACGTGTCGATGAGACCCTGTCGGAGCAGCCACGTAGAGACCGTGAGGCGTCGCGTGTTCGGGCCCGTGTTGAACATCAGGTAGAAGTACGCCAGGCCGGCAAAGAAGTCCGCGGCGGCCAGGTTGGCCATCAGGTAGTAAATAGGAAAGTGGAAGCGGCGGTTAACGTATATAGCCACCATGACCAGCAGGTTAGCCAGCATGATGAAGATACACACTGTGATACCCAGCCCCATCACCAGCTTACTGACGGTATTCCACTCTGTAGCCAGGTACTTTCCACTGCGGTTGTAGAAGAAGGCAATGGACTCATTGTAGTAGCACTGTTCCTCCTCCATCTTGAAGGCTGGCTAGGGGGGTCTGGAGGAGAGGAGACAGGGGTTAGAGAGAGTCACAGTAGGTTGTTAGGGGGTCTGGAGGAGAGGAGACAGGGGATAGAGAGAGTCACAGTAGGCTTTTAGGGGGTCTGGAGGAGAGGAGACAGGGGTTAGAGTCACAGTAGGTTGTTAGGGGGTCTGGAGGAGAGGAGACAGGGGATAGAGAGAGTCACAGTAGGCTTTTAGGGGGTCTGGAGGAGAGGAGACAGGTGTTAGAGAGAGTCACAGTAGGTTGTTACTCAACTACCACATATCTACAATACAAAATCCATGTGTACGTGTGTACAGAGTCCGTGTCTTATCATGTGTATGTGCCTGTGTGTGTCTCTTCACAGTCCCAGCTGTGTATTTGTATCTGTTTTTTTTTTTATCTGATTCTACTGCCTGCATCAGTTACCTGATGTGGAAGAGTGTTCCATGTAGTCATGGCTCTATGTAGTACTGTGAGCATGCAATAGTGTGTTCTTGACTTAGGGTCTGTGAAGAGACCTCTGGTGGCATGTCTTGTGGGGTATGTATGGGTGCTAGTAGTTTAGACAGACAGCTTGTCAACATTTCTTTAAAAAAAAAGTTGTGATGAAGTCAATCTCTCCTCCACTTTGACCCATGAGAGAGATTTACATGCATATTATTCATGTTAGCTCTCCATGTACATTTAAGGGCAAGCTGTGTTGCCCAGTTCAAACTGTAGGTTGAATACTGCATCGGGACACACAGTAGGTTGAATACTGCATCGGGACACACAGTAGGTTGAATACTGCATCGGGACACACAGTAGGTTGAATACTGCATCGGGACACACAGTAGGTTGAATACTGCATCGGGACACACAGTAGGTTGAATACTGCATCGGGACACACAGTAGGTTGAATACTGCATCGGGACACACA
>QNTS01004449.1:61886-78897 GCA_003317085.1 Hucho hucho
ATAGGATGTACACTATATAGGGAATAGGATGTACACTATATAGGGAATAGGATGTACACTATATAGGGAATAGGATGTACACTATATAGGGAATAGGAAGTACACTATATAGGGAATAGGATGTACACTATATAGGGAATAGGATGTACACTATATAGGGAATAGGATGTACACTATATAGGGAATAGGATGTACACTATATAGGGAATAGGATGTACACACATAGGGAATAGGATGTACACACATAGGGAATAGGATGTACACTATATAGGGAATAGGATGTACACTATATAGGGAATAGGATGTACGCTATATAGGGAATAGAATGTACGCTATATAGGGAAATAGGATGTACACTATATAGGTAATAGGATATAAACTACTGTATATAGGGAATAGGATGTGCACTATATAGGGAATAGGATGTACACTACCGTAAACAGGGAAATAGGATATACACTTTATAGGGAATTGGATGTACACTATATATGGAATAGGATGTAAACTACTGATATAGGGAATAGGTTGTAGACTATATAGGTTATAGGATGTACAGTGTATATAGAGAATAGGATACAAACTACTGTATATAGGGTATAGGATGTACACTATAAAGGGAATAGGTTGTGCGCTATATAGGGAATATGATCAACAATATATAGGGAATAGGATATACACAATATATGGAATAGGATGTACACAATATATTTCGGAATAATCTGTACACTATATAGGGAATATGATCGACACTATATATGGAATAGGATGTACACAGTAAATGGGGAATATGGTAGGGTAAGGTAGAGTAAGGTATAGTAGAGTAAAGTAGGATAAGGTAGAGTAGGGTAAGGTACTGTTGATTAGAGTACGGTAGAGTAGGGTAGAGTAGATTGGGGTATAGTAGGGTGGGGTGGAGTAGGGTAGAATAGGGTAGGGTACTATTAGGGTAGGGCAGGTTAGTGTAGAGTTGAGTATGGTAGGGTAGAGGAGTGGAGAGTAGGGTAGAGGAGAGTCTGGTAGGGTAGACTAGAGTGTGGTTGAGTAGGGTAGAGTAGGGTTTAGTAGGGTAGGGTTAAGCAGTTTAGGGTAAAGTAGGGTAGAGTAGGGTACAGGAGAGTAGGATGGAGTAGGGTAGAGCAGAGAAGAGAAGGGTAGAGTAGGTTCGAGTAGAGTATAGAAGAGTAGAGTAGAGTAAGGTAGTTTAGGATGAAGGAGAGTAGGGAAGCGAAGAGTCGAGTAGAGTCGAGTCGGGTTGGGTAGAGTCGAGTAAGTAGAGCAGGGCAGATTATGGTAGAGCAGATGAGGGTTAGGGTTAACGACATCCTGTTGGAAACACCCTCTATTAACTACATCCTGTTGGAAGCACCCTCTATTAACTACATCCTGTTGGAAGCACCCTCTATTAACTACATCCTGTTGGAAACCCCCTCTATTAACTACATCCTGTTGGAAACACCCTCTATTTACGTCTTGTTGGAAACACCCTCTATTAACTACATCCTGTTGGAAACACCCTCTATTAACTACATCATGTTGGAAACCCCCTCTATTAACTACATCATGTTGGAAACCCCCTCCATTAACTACATCCTGTTGGAAACACCCTCTATTAACTACATCCTGTTGGAAACACCCTCTATTAACTACATCATGTTGGAAACCCCCTCTATTAACTACATCCTGTTGGAAACCCCCTCTATTAACTACATCCTGTTGGAAACACCCTCTATTAACTACATCCTGTTGGAAACCCCCTCTATTAGTTACATAATGTTGGATGTCCGATGACGATAGGCCAAGTACCCCCAGGGGTTCTGGAACCCCATGACGATAGGCCAAGTACCCCCAGTGGTTCTAATACCCCATGAGGATAGGCCACGTACACCCAGGGGTACTTACACCATAGGTTGTTACACCATAGGTTGTTACACAATATGTTACACCATAGGTTGTTACACCATAGGTTACACAAAAGGTTGTTACACCATAGACTACTCCATAGGTTGTTACACCATAGGTTGTTACACCATAGGTTGTTACACCATAGGTTGTTACACTGTAGGTTACACCATAGGTTGTTATACCATAAGGTGTTACACAATAGGTTACACCAATAGATTACTCCATAGGTTGTTACACCATAGGTTGTTACACCATATGTTGTTACAACTTAGGTTACACCATAGGTTGTTGCACAATATGTTGTTACACCATAGACTACACCATAGGTTGTTACACCATAGACTACACCATAGGTTGTTACACCATAGACTACACCATAGGTTGTTACAGCATAGGTTGTTAAACCATAGGTTATTACACCATAGGTTACACAATAGGTTGTTACACCATAAGGTGTTACACAAAAGGTTACACCAATAGATTACTCCATAGGTTGTTACAGCATATGTTGTTACACCATAGGTTGTTACAACTTAGGTTACACCATAGGTTGTTGCACAATATGTTGTTACACGATAGACTACACCATAGGTTGTTACACCATAGGTTGTTACACAATAAGTTACACAATAGGTTGTCACACCATAGGTTGTTTAACCATATCTTACACCATAGGTTGTTACACCATAGGTTGTTACACCATAGGTTGGTACAGTATAGGTTACACAAAAGTTTGTTACACCATAGCTAACACAATAGGTTGTTACACCATAGATTGTTACACCAATGTTACACCATAGGTTGTTTAACCGTAGACTACACCATAGGTTACACCATAGGTTGTTACACCATAGGTTGTTTCACCATAGGTTGTTACACCATAGACTACCCTATAGGTTGTTACACCCTAGACTACCCTATAGGTTGTTACACCATAGACTACACCATAGGTTGTTTCACCATAGGTTGTTTCACCATAGGTTGTTACACCATAGGTTGTTACACCATAGACTACCCCATAGGTTGTTACACCATAGACAACACCATAGGTTGTTACAAATCAAATCAAATTTATTCAAAAAGCCCTTCTTACATCAGCTGATGTCACAGAGTGCTGTACAGAAACCCAGCCTAAAACCCCAAACAGCAAGCAATGCAGGTGTAAAAGCACCACAGGATGTTACACCATAGGTTGTTACACCATAGGTTGTTACACCACAGGATGTTACACCATAGGTTGTTACACCATAGACTACCCCATAGGTTGTTACACCTTAGACTACACCATAGGTTGTTACACCACAGGATGTTACACCATAGGTTGTTACACCACAGGATGTTACACCATAGGTTGTTACACCACAGGATGTTACACCAAAGGTTGTTACACTGTTGGTTACACAAAAGGTTGTTACACTGTTGGTTACACAATAGGTTGTTACACCATAGGTTGTTACACCGTAGGTTACACAATAGGTTGTTACACCATAGGTGTTACACCATAGGTTGTTACACCATAAGTTACACAAAATGTTACACCATAGTTACACAATAGGTTACACCATAGGATGTTACACCATAGGCTCCACACCATATGTTGTTACACAATAGGTTGTTACACCATAGGTTGTTACACCATAAATTACACAAAATGTTACACTTTAGTTACACCGTAGGTTACACCATGGGTTGTTACACCAAAGACTATACCATAAGTTGTAACACAATAGGTTACACCATAGGTTGTTACACCTTAGGTTGTTACACCATAGACTACACCATAGGTTACACCATAGACTACACCATAGGTTGTTACAACATATGCTATACCATAGGTTGTTCATTCATAGACTACACCATAGGTTACACCATAGGTTGTTACACCATAGGTTACACAAAATGTTGTTACCCCATAGGTAACACAACAGGTTAAACCATAGGATGTTACACCATAGGTTACACAATAGGTTGTTACACCATAGATTGTTACACCAATGTTACACCATAGGTTTTTACACCTTAGGATACACAAAAGTTTGTTACACCATAGGTTGTTACAAAATAGGTTGTTACACAAGAGATTGTTACACCTTAGGTGTTTTCACAATATAATGTTACACCATAGGTTGTTACACCATAGGTTGTTACACCATAGGTTGTTACACCATAAGTTACACAAAATCTAACACCATAGTTACCAAATAGGTTACACCATAGTCTCCACACCATAGGTTGTTACACCGTAGATTAAATCATATGTTGTTACACCAACGACTACACCATAGGTTGTTACAACATAGGTTGTTACACCATAGACTACACCATAGGTTGTTACAACATATGTTGTTACTCCAAAGACTACCCCATAGGTTGTTACAACATAGGTTGTTACACCATAGACTACACCATAGGTTGTTACAACATATGTTGTTACTCCAAAGACTACCCCATAGGTTGTTACAACATAGGTTGTTACACCATAGACTACACCATAGGTTGTTACAACATATGTTGTTACACCAAAGACTACACCATAGGTTGTAACACAATAGGTTACACCATAGGTTGTTACACTGTAGGTTACACAATAGGTTGTTACAACATAGGTTGTTACACCATAGACTACACCATAGGTTGTTACTCAATAGGTTGTTAGACCATAGGTTGTTAGACCATAGGTTGTTAGACCATAGGTTGTTACACCATAGGGTACACCATAGGATGTTACACCATAGGTTGTTGCACCATAGGATGTTACACCATAGGTTGTTACACCGTAGGTTACACAATAGAATGTTACACCATAGGTTACACAATAGGTTGTTACACCATAGACTACAGCATAGGTTACACCATAGACTACACCATAGGTTACACCATAGACTATACCATAGGTTGTTAATTCACAGACTACACCATCGGTTGTTACACCATAGACTACACCATAGGTTGTTACACCATAGGTTGTTACACCATAGGTTGTTACACCATAGGTTGTTACACAATAGAATGTTACACCATAGGGTGTTACACCTTAGGTTGTTACACCATAGACTACACCCATAGGTTACACCATAGACTACACCATTGGTTGTTACACCATAGGTTACAGAAAACGTTGTTACACCATATGCTATACCATAGGTTGTTCATTCATAGACTACACCATCGGTTATACCATAGGTTGTTACACCATAGGTTGTTACACCATAGGATGTTACACCATAGGTTACACAAAATGTTGTTACACCATAGGTTACACAATAGGTTACACCATAGGTTACACAATAGGTTACACCATAGGTTGTTACACCATAGATTATTACACAATAGGCTGTTACACCATAGATTGTTACACCATAGATTGTTACACCATAGGTTATTACACAATAGGCTGTTACACCATAGGTTATTACACCATAGGTTATTACACCATAGATTGTTACACCATAGATTGTTACACCATAGATTGTTACACCATAGGTTGTTACACCATAGGTTGTTATACTATTTGTTACACCATAGGTTATTACACCGTAGGTTGTTATACCATAGACTACACCATTTGTTGTTACACCATAGGTTGTTACGCCATAGGTTACACCATAGGTTGTTACACCATAGACTACACCATACTTCGTTACACCATAGGTTGCACCATAGATTATTACACCATATGCTACACCATAGGTTGTTACACCGTAGGTTGTTACACCATATCCTACACCATAGGTTGTTACATCATAGACTACACCATAGGTTACACAATAGTCTACACCATAGGTTGTTACACCATAGACTACTTCATAGGTTACAGCATAGGGTGTTAAACCATAGTTTACACCATATGCTATACTTTAGGTTGTTACACCTTCCACTACATCATAGGTTGTTACACCCTAGGTTGTTACACCATAGACTACACCATATGTTACACCATAGGCTACACCACTACACCATACAATAGGTTACACCATTACACCATAGGCTACACCATACGTTCCATCATAGGTTACACCATTACTCTCCTTTCAGACTCACATTAAGCATCTCCAATCCAAAATTAAATCTAGAATCGGCTTCCTATTTCGCAACAAGGCATCCTTCTCTCATGCTGCAAACATACCATCGTAAAACTGACTATCCTACCGATCCTTGACTTCGGCGATGTCATTTACAAAATAGCCTCCAACACTCTAATCAGCAAATTGGATGTAGTCTATCACAATGCCATCCGCTTTGACACCAAAGCCCCATATACTACCCACCACTGCGACCTGTACGCTCTCGTTGGCTGGCCCTCGCTTCATATTCGTCACCAAATCCACTGGCTCCAGGTCATCTATAAGTCTTTGCTAGGTAAAGCGCCGCCTTCTCAGCTCACTGGTCACCATAGCAGCACCCACCCGTAGCACGCGCTCCAGCAGGTATATTTCACTGGTCATCCCCAAAGCCAACTCCTCCTTTGGCCGCCTTTCCTTCCAGTTCTCTGCTGCCAATAACTGGAACGAATTGCAAAAATCACTGAAGCTGGAGACTTATATCTCCCTCATTAGCTTTAAGCACCAGCTGTCAGAGCAGCTCACAGATCACTGCACCTGTACATAGCCCATCTGTAAATAACCCACCCAACTACCTATATTGTTTTTAATTTTTTGCTCCTTTGCACCCCAGTATATCTACTTGCACATTCATCTTCTGCACATCTATCACTGCAGTGTTTAATTGCTAAATTGTAATTATTTCGCCACTATGGCCTATTTATTACCTTACCTCCCTAATCTTACTACATTTGCACACACTGTATATAGACTATTCTATTGTGTTATTGACTGTACGTTTCTTGGCCAGGTCGCAGTTGAAAATGAGAACTTGTTCTCAACTGGCCTACCTGGTTAAATAAAGGTGAAAAATAAAAATGTAATAAAAAATAATTACACAATAGGTTACACCATTACACCATAGGTTACACCACTGCACCATACAATAGGTTACACCATTACACCATAGGTTACACCACTGCACCATAGGTTACTAATCAAAAGAGAATCATGGCACTCAGAATTTAGGCTTGTGCATAAAACCTGCAATTTCACAGAAATAAAGAGATGTAATGGGTTAATTTTTCTATATTTTTAAAATTGTTTATTGCATCAGAGATAGCGTACACAGAAGTTTCGGCTTTTACAGCCTTCTTCAGTGTTACAAGATCCAACTTGATTTAATAACATTTTTGTAAAGAACTACAGATGAGCTGCAGGTTGTTCTGATCAGGGTTTACTCTCATCAGCCAATCAGGGATGTGGCCCCTCTGGTCTTCCTGTTAACAAATTAGTCACAAAGAGATACAGAATTGTAGGTTATGGGAGCGGGCTTGAAAGGCAACTCACAAATAATTTGCCCCAGGTGTCCATTCATCTAATTACATCACATCAATTCATGAGTTAGGCCACAACAAAGGACATAGCCGTTCATAAACGTGGGGTCAACTCATAAAATATGCTAAATCTGATATGGACAGTGTTCTTATACTGTATAACAGTCTATAGGAAGGAGGTGAAATTAAATTATTCCTTTAAACTGTGTGTAGATACATAATTTATTTGTATATCCACATGGCTTCTCTTTGGAGTAATTTGTTGTCATACTCACCTCTACGTGGTGAATTAACTTTTTCAATCCCCACTTTAAAGTGTCTCGCACACCAGACAAATGGGTTCATATGGGAATCACTGAGCTATGTTACACCATAGGTCACACCATACGAGGGAGAGCTCAGTTTGTTGTTTTGGAAAGTTTGTTGTTTTAAATGTATATTGTAAGGTTTCTTAGTAGCTAGCTAACTTTTTAGTTTGGATCCCACGACGCAGTTGGCATCAGTTGCTGGGACTGCTAGTCTCTGTTCAGGGATCCTGCCGACCAAGGCCGGGTCTGAGGAGTTATTTGGCGTAGCAGCTAGCCTAGCTGATAGCTAGCTGCCTATCAAGCTAGCAGAGTTTCTTGAGGGCTTAAACGCAGCCCGCGACGCAGTTAACAATTGTGTTTGGGACCACGGATTATCCCGAGTTTGTGGCTGTCTAGAACCCTGCTGTTTCTGGTTTTCAATCTTCCCTGTGACCTGCCCTGTCTGGAACTGAAATGATGTCTGAGAAATTGAAGATGGACCACAGGAAGATTGAGGTGGAGCGCGCCCACAGGACTGGAAAACCCACCACCGGCCCAGGTGACAGGCCCAGGCAAATAGTGGTCTGGTTCCTGAGGTTCCAGGACAAGGTAGCTGTTCTGGAAAGAGCCAAGAACTTGAGAGGAACGTATGTCTTCCTCAATGAGGACTATCCTGAAGCTGTGCACCAGAAGAGGAAAGAACTGATCCCAGCCATGAAAGTTGCAGAGCGCGTGGGGACATTTCTTACATCCACTATGACAGGCTCACTGTCCACCCTCCCTCCCAGAAGCCTGGAAGGGATGAGAGAGCCAAGCCTATGGGTTCGTAGCTTCAACCCTGCATCACACACACACACACACACCAACTGATTAATAGGGAGTAGCGGTGAACTAAACTGAACTGTTAAGACTCCATGGATTGATGAGGAATTTAAAAACTGTAGGGTTGAAAGAGATGGGGCAGATGGCTTATTCATCACAAAACCATTTAATGTTTTTAAACTATTTTAATAATTACTTCATTGGAAAAGTGGCCAAACTTAGGCAGGAAATGCCAACAACGAACAGTGAGCCTTCATATTCGTGCAGAAAAAAAACAAATTGGAATTATGATAAAGTTAGTGTGGGAGAGGTGGAAAAGTTATTGTTGTCGATCAATAATGTCAAACCTGGCATTGACAACCTTACTGGACTCTATAGCCACTCCCATCTGTCATATTTTTAATCTGAGCCTAGAGGAAAGTCTTTGTCCTCAGGCCTGGAGGGAAGCCAAAGTAATTCCGCTACCCAAGAGTAGTAAAGCGGCCTTTATTGGTTCTAACAGCAGACATATAAGCTTGCTGCCAGCTCTTAGCAAACTGTTTGAAAATTTTTTAGTTTGACCAAATACAATGCTATTTCTCTGTAAACAAATTAACAGACTTTCAGCATGCTTATAGAGGCTTTCGCCGTAAAGCCTTTTTGAAATCTGACAATGCTGTGATATTGCCAAGAAGCAGAGCTTTTGATGACTATGCAACACTTGTATATTGATGAATGTTAAATATTAAGAATTTTTATTTTGAATTTGCCGCGCTTTGTTTGCTCTGAAAACGAGCCCGCTAACGGGATCCGATCCCTAAGAAGTTTTAAACAAGTTGAGGAGACAAAAGTGCCCGGCGCAACCTTAGATTGTAAACTGTCATGGTCAAAACATATAGATTCAATGATTGTAAAGATGGGGAGAGGTCTGTCCGTAATAAAGAGATGCTCTGATTTTTTGACACCACACTACACAAAGCAAGTCCTGCAGGCTCTAGTTTTGTCTTATCTTGATTTTTGTCGTGTGGTCGAGTGCTGCAAGGAAAGACCTAGTTAAGATGTAGCTGGCCCAGAACAGAGCGACACGTCATGCTCTTCATTGTAATCAGAGGGCTGATATAAATACTTTGCATGCTAGTCTCTCTTGGCTAAGAGTTGTGGAGAGACTGAATGCGTCACTTCTTCTTTTTATCAGAAACATGAATGTGTTAAATCCCAAATTGTTTGCACAGTCAAGTTACACAGAACTCTGACACACACACTTACCCTACCAGACATGCCACCAGGGGTCTTTTCACAGTCCCCAAATCCCGAAAGCGTACATTGTTATATAGAGCCATTATTGCACAGAACTCCGTTCCATCTAATATTTCTCAAATGAACAGCAACACCTCATGGCACAATGCCTCCTCTCTATTTCAAATCAAATGTTATTGGTCACATACACATGGTTAGCAGATGTTATTGGTCACATACACATGGTTAGCAGATGTTATTGGTCACATACACATGGTTAGCAGATGTTATTGGTCACATACACATGGTTAGCAGATGTTATTGGTCACATACACATGGTTAGCAGGTGTTATTGGTCACATACACATGGTTAGCAGATGTTATTGGTCACATACACATGGTTAGCAGATGTTATTGCGAGTGTAGTGAAATGTTTGTAGTGTAGCGAAATGCTTAAATGTTTGTGTGTATGCATTGATATGTAGGCTACGTGTGCCTTTTTTTCATTTATAGTTCTGTCCTTGAGCTGTCCTTGTCTATTAATGTTCTGTATCATGTCAGGTTTCATGTTTTGTTTTGGACCCCAGGAATACCAAATACCAAATATGAGTAGCAGAGTGTGCAGCAGCTACGAAAAAAGGATCTTGCACATTCACAGAAATCTTTACATTTAGCCACGGCAAATCAGGTTTCCAGAAAATCCGTAATGTGTAGTGGACCTCCACATAAATAAAACAAATGTAAACAGTTAGCACCAGCAGTGACCTCACAAGTTTTGGTCTTTTGTGCAGATGAGACCGGTTGGTTCCCATCATCAAAGTCTGAGAACAGAAGAGTGAGCGTTTGTTAACCTAGCTTTTCACATCATGTCTCCATTTACTATAATCTGACTCCTCCCTCTCTCCTCCTCTCTTCTCTTCTCTTCTCCTCTCCTCTCCTCCCTCTCTCCTCCTCCCTCTCCTTCCTATAGTTAGCTAGTTCTGTGTAGTTAATACTGCTGAAGGGATGAAAACTGTTTCCATGTGGCATTCTGGTTCCTCTTTGACTCTCCCCCTCTTCTCTCCCCTTCCCTCTCTCCTTCTTTCATTCTCTCTCTCCACAGCTGCCTTGAGCTGGAGAGGAGGGAGGAATGCAGGCTCAGAACCTCTGGCAGATCAATAACAGACACACAGGGGGGACGGCCAGGCTCTCTCAGTGGGAAGATTCTCTCTCTCTCTCTCGCAATCTCTCCGTTTTTTTATTTAACCTTTATTTATACAGGATGTCGCATTGTGGTGAGAAGACCTTTTTACAAGGGAGACTTCTCGCTCTCTATTCTCCCTCTATCAGTCTTTCTCTCTCCCCCTCTCCCCCAACCCCTCTCTCTCCTCTCTAGATCTCTTTAACACATTGCAGGGCCCAGGCCCTGGTCTTCCAGTGTCGGCACAGAGAGCTCTGAGGGCGTCTTAAGATAATAAGGACCTTCTCTGGGTGAGGCTTTGTTGTACCCACAGTGCATCTGTTCAGCAGCTCCCATCCATCTAACTCTAACCCAACATGTGCTGCTGTCATAAGACAAACAGCATATCGAATGAGAAGAGCTAGCCTGGGTAGTAAGCATCAGTCTGTTTGTGCCAACATTCCACTCATTCACACTTCTTGTCATGCCAAATTGTTTGGTACAAGGAGTGGAATGTTAGCACAAAATAGGTCTGGGTTTCAGTCTAGAGAACATCTGATGACCACATATCCGACACTTCTCTTTTCTTCAGTTCTTCACACTGATTCACCAAAAATGTATTAGCATACTATGTTTTATACTCTCTGACTACATACTATGACTGAAGTGACTAAAATTAAATTAATACGTGATCCAATTAATTGAACTTTTCTGCGTCTGTGGGTCAGAACTTCAAAAAGTTCTTTGTATTCACCACAGGTGGTTGGTGACACCTTAATTTGGGAGGACGGGCTCGTGGTAATGACTGGAGCGGAATCAGTGGAATGGTATCAAATACATCAGACACATGGTTTCCAGGTGTTTGATGACATTTCATTTGCTCCGTTCCGGACATTATTATGAGCCGTTATCCCCTCAGCAGCCTCCACTGGATTTCACCATTTCGATTTTTCAGATATACAATGAACATGTTGCCAAGTAAAGAATCATTGATCCTATCTATCTACTGTAAAAGCTCATTGTTGATCTTTGATCGTCATTCCAGGTCCACAGCCCCCCCCCCCCACGGAGATCCCACACCTGTTTCTACATTGACTCAAATCGAACTAGAAAAAGCACATTCTCGGGAAGATAATCAAGTAGGCCTATTTTAATTATGCTGTGTAATGCTGATCTGTGCATCATCATCATCATCCCTGGCACTGACCAACAGGTCCTGGTTACCCTGGACAACAACAGAGGGTACTCTGAAACATGTGACTCCGATTTAATATGCCTGTCATTTCCTTGGCGATGTGATCTGTTTTACACAGGGGTCAAAAAACCTGACGGATCACAAGATTAATTATAAATTCACACTAAAATAGAAACTTGTGGTTAAGAATATCTGCCTTGACGAGACTTTTAATATGAACTAATAATAGTCCATAACAATGGTTATTTACACTTCCTATACATATTGGATTCAGCTATGTTGTATGTGCCTCATTTGTTGATTAATCACTTTTCATGTTCAAAATTGTGCACTCTCCTCAAACAATAGCTTGGTATTATTCCACTGTAATAGCTACTGTAAAATTGGACAGTGCAGTTAGATTAACAAGAATTTAGGCCTTTCTGCCCAAAATCAGATATGTCTATGTCCTGGGAAATGTTCTTGTTACTTACGACCTCATGCTAATCGCATTAGCTCACGTTAGCTCGACCGTCCCGTGGAAGGGACACACCGATCCTAAAGATGTTTAATCTAACTGCACTGTCCAATCTATGGCTGAGTTGTTATTGGGTCTGCCATAGATTGAAATATAACTGTTCCCAGGTCTGGGGGGGAGGGGGGTGATTTAAGACACCACCAGACACCACTCCTACAGTGTGATGGGTTTTACACATGGGGAAAAAAAGTATAATAGAAAATAAAGCCAGCGCTGGGTGTGAGCAAAAAGGGCTGGGGCTGGGGATATAGGGCTGAGATGGGGGTATAGGTCTGAGGCTGGGTTATATGGCTGGGGTACAATGCTGGGGTATAGGGCTGGCTATAGGGTTGGTGTATAGGGCTAAGGTATAGGGCTGGGGCTGGGGCTGGGGCTGAGGCCAAGGCGGTGCAGGGCAGGACAGAGTGGTGCAGGGCAGAATGGTGCAGGGCAAGGCAGGACAGGGCGGTGCAGGACAGGTTGGAGCAGGGCATGACAAGACAAGGTGGTGCAGAACAGGGCGGTGCCTCTCACCTCATGTCTCACGTCCATGTTATGCTGATGCCCATTGTGTTTACATGGTGAAGCTCATACCAGGGCCCTTCTTACCAGGACCCTTCTTACCAGGACCCTTCTTACCAGGACCCTTCTTACCAGGACTGTTCTTACCAGGGCCTTATTGGCTGAGTTTGTTTTGGTCAGATCAAAACATGAATCTGTGTAATTACACACATCAAGGTATTATACAGTATGATTGTACATAATAACTGTGATCTCAATGTCCAAGGCACTTCTCTGGTTGACAGTGTCTACAGCATCTCACAGAGCACGACACTGCGTTAGAACCGGAGTGAGTTCAGTACAAAAACGTTGTTATTGAGACTTGGGTCCTCAGCACAGGTCAAACCAGTGAACACAGCCCTCAGAGTCTCAGACCCACTGGGCACACAATGTCATTTCAACGTGCATTAATTTGGTCATATTTTGGTCAAGACGTTGATCAATGAGATTACAACTTCTATTCGACCCACTTCAAAAAAAAGACAGCCAAAAGGTTAGTTGAATTTCCAATGTGTTATCACTACTCTTTTCAACCATTTTAAAAGCACAGCAAAGTTCAAAGTTCAAATGGGAACACAATGTGTGTTATCACTGTGCTTCAGCTCATAGCAGAGCCAAATGACCTGGATTGCAGTTGAGATTACATTAAAAGGTACACGGTTCAAGTGACCAACGCTGTTGGAGATTCTGTGCAGATTATTACAGCAACGTGAAGATCTCCCACAGACCTGCCCTACGCAGGTACTCTTTCTATGGATTACACAGGAAGACATTTATAGTTACAGTAACCTCTCAATGTGGGCCACGGATGTGTTGCTCGTTTGAAGGGTGAATGTTACATTCGTTTGTAAGATAGCCTTAACTTCAGAACCAATTTCTGTATTATAAAATTTGATATTGAATTGTGTTTGGTTGTCAACACAACCAGATATCAACATTTAAAGGAGATGTATATTCTGATTAGATAGTGCCCATCTGAGACTCTGACTTAGTCTGGCTTTAATTCCAGTTTGTCTACAAATTAATAGCTGATATGTTGGATTCTAGGCTACCTGGGGTGGCAGGTAGCCTAGCGGTTAGAGTGTTGGACTAGAAACCGAAAGGTTGCAAGATTGAATCCCCGAGCTGACAAAGTAAAAAAAAATCTGGCGTTCTGTTCCTGAACAAGGCAGTTAACCCACTGTTCCGAGGCCGTCATTGAAAATAAGACTTTGTTCTTAACTGACTTGCCTCGCTAAATTAAACAATAGGACTAAATCAAACTGTAGATGCTCTTAAAATAAAGTTGATTTGAATTAGCCCTGTTATTTAACCTCCTACTTCTACGGGCTAAATCAGGGTCACACAGAGTAATTCTCGGTAGTCCTAAACAAATCCACTTTGAAACAAAAGTACACATGGTTATGGGCTTACAAAAAGAAGACCCCTGTAACATGTCAGATACAGAGTTGACATGTATAAAATGTTGAGTTCGCATCCCAATATTACACTTTATATACATCACAGAAGACTGACATATAACACAACTGTTTGACATAGAAAAACCAGATTTTCCCCGTTGTTTATTCATGATGAAATTATGTAAAATATTAATAACATTCCATCCATAAGGCCAATAAGACATTTTACTGCAGGAAAGGGGGCTACCTTTGATGTTTGGTTGAGCTGGAGACGTGAATTCAACATAGACAACCTGGAGTTAAAGCCAGACTAAGTCAGAGGCTCAGATGGCACTATCCAAGCAGAAGATACATCTCCTAATGTTGATATCTGGTTGAGTTGACAACCAAACACAATTCAACATCACTAAATATCATGACATTTGTAATCAACCACAGCTTGAAACCATAGGTCTATTGTATTGTCTATTTCACGGTTGAATTCGGGGTTGAATTGAAACAACAGCTGTTGAGGACTTTGTAAAAGCTATAGGCCTAAATAAAGTATTGGTCACATTTAATTGTGTTCTGTTAAACATACCCTTTTTGAATAACATCAATAGCAAACGTAAATCAATTTAGTTTTTAAGTGGAGATCTCTCAACAATCACTCGGACCATAGCACACTGGTAATAGTCGGCGACAACTATATTATACATAATCAGCGTTTGGCTTGGTCAAAACCCTGAATGGGAGACCAGCTGTAAGCAGTGGACATAACATTGAACATCTAGCATTGTTTTATAAGGTACAAATTCAGAAATATTTTATACAAGGTTTGTCTATGTTAACGTTTGGTTACCATGATAACATAATCCTGTGGTTGAAATCTGACCCTCAATTATCAAATCCAATGTATTTTTCATGAATTCTCCATGTTGACAAATTACATTGAAACAACGTTTAGTCAACCAGTTTGTGCCCAGTGTTGGAGGTAGAGTAGACCAAGGCATAATTATACCTTGGGGTCATGCCAAAAATCAGGGCGAATGTTTGATGACTATCAAACTGTGCCGGCCAATGTTTGTAAGCAGAGGACTACAATAATCTGTGTAAAAGTACAGGACAGCATAGAGCCTGGATGAATACGTCATCTAGGTGTTTTATTCTCAATAACGGGATTTTAGACAATATGGATACAGAGCGTGAGAACAGAAAGAGAACAGAGAGATCGGAGAGAGAGAGAGAGAGAGAGATAGAGAGAGAGAGGCGGAATGTCATCGAAGAAAAAGGGAGAAAACATTTGCCCAAAACGATCATCGATGTTGCAATGCAACACATACTGTAGCTAAAATGTTTTCCCATTTTCCAAAGCCCACGTTTCATCTCATGTAATGCTCTGTCATTATGTTTTCTAGTGGGAAAACTACGATTAATTAATTAAACTAATGGCAAAGTTAACGGTTTTTTATGAGGCACCGCTGCTCAGTCGTGTTGGCGCAACAAGTTATCCTGATTCAGCCGCACACAATCTCCAGTCCTGCGCGTAACATACATATTACATTTAAGTTAATCAGAAATCTAAATTCTACTTACAGTTGTTCCTTCACAGCGATATTTCCAAAATGTTGCTTGAACCTCAAAAATATATTATTTTCGGAGTGCCTGCCAAAATCTCCCCCCCCCAAAAAAAGTGAATTTCGTTATTCAGGTCGTCCGTCAGAATCGCATGTGTTGATTCTTCCAATCCAAGCAAATTATAAGTAATCTTTTAATTTTACAGTCCATGAAGAGAAAGGGTGTTTTTTTTATTTGTTTTTTTTTTCTGATTGAATAGTACCGAGGGCTCCGTCTCTCTCTCTCTTCTTTTCGTGCCTCCTTCTCTCGTGCCTCACAGAGCCCTGTGTGCCACTCGACAGAACGGGACCACTGTCTGCACATGACGTCACACACACTACACACACGATTTTTTCTTCAGTGCGTAATTGAAAACAGATTTTTCAGAGACATATAAAGAGAGAGAGAGAGAGAGAGAGAGCTAGAGAGACAGACAGAACACAATTATTCTTTACCAATTAGATTCCTATGTTTTCTACTTTAATAATACTGAACAAAAATATAGACACAACATGCAACAATTTCAAAGATTTTACTGAGGTACAGTTCATATGAAGAAATCAGTCAATTTAAATTAAATTGTTACGTCCTAATCTATGGATTTCACATGACTGGGAATACAGATTTGCATCTATTGGTCACAGATACCATAGAAAAAAGAGAGAATCAAAATCAATAAAAATTTTATTGGAAGAGTCAACATCTTTTCCAGATGTTATCGCAGCTGCAGCGAAATATTTACGTTCCTAGCACCAACAGTACAGTAATATATAATGATTGTGTTTCTAGCTCCAACAGTACAGTAATATATAATGATTGTGTTTCTAGCTCCAACAGTACAGTAATATCTAATGATTGTGTTTCTAGCTCCAACAGTACAGTAATATCTAATGATTGTGTTTCTAGCTCCAACAGTACAGTAATATCTAATGCTTGTGTTTCTAGCTCCAACAGTACAGTAAAATATGTTTGTGTTTCTAGCTCCAACAGTACAGTAATAT
>QNTS01004450.1:23270-46010 GCA_003317085.1 Hucho hucho
CCTCTCCTCTCCTCTCCTCTCCTCTCCTCTCCTCTCCTCTCCTCTCCTCCTCTCCTTTCTCCCCCTCTCCCCTCCACTTCTCACTGCTCCAGTCTGTTCCCAATTACCCGGGAACGAATCAAATACAAGATTAATCAATGAGAGCAACATTATATGACAACAACCATGATTAAGTGCTTCGGATACTGTGTGCACCTGGAAAGTTTTTACAAAACTTAATCCGTTTTTGGCAAAGCTGTGTGTTGTACAGTCATCAACATCAATGCTCTCTCTTCCCCTCACTTGAAATCTGTAAATCTGTACTGAGTACATTAGACATATCATTATTAGCTCTGGCACTCTGGGATTTTGACATCAAGTACAGGAAGTCTCTTCCTCTGAATGATGCCTCTGGAAAGCGTTAGCAGGTTTCTCTGTTTTTTAATCTGAGGAGGCTATACACAACTATTTACCTGGCCCCAATTACCCTGACGTTATGACGGCACACACACACACACAAACACACAAACATAGTTAATCTTCTCCAAGGCCTGTGTTCCTGTATGTCTGTAAATGGAATGTGTTTATACTATCTGTCTGCATGCCTCCTCAAACCAGATGTGTTTTACTATTACCCCAGGAGGTTGAAACATGAGCTATTTGGACGACAAAGTTTAGACAGTTGTGGTCATGGACTCGTGAGATAACTAATCCTTGTCAGGTCGCTACATCCATCACTGTCCTCTCTCTGTAACGCAAATACACTCCAACTTCAGCCTTTTACATACAGTACTGACATCCAATGCAAAATCAGACTTTTCCCATTTAAAATCAACACCCACCATCCATCCCCGGATTTTGTGTTAAACGCTCTACAACAAAGCTTTCTTAGTGTCCAACAAGCTTTCTCTGCCCTTAACCTTGACCTTTGGTAAGAAGAATGCCCCTCTCCCCACCGGTGTGTTTACTACCTCTGAGGGTTTAGAGCTTGAGGTAGTGAGTATGGCTAGATGGTCCTTCTCTCAGCACATATCAAATCTGCAGGTTAAGTTTAAATCTAGACAGTTTCCTCTATCGCAATCGCTCCTCTTTCATCCCAGCTGCCAAACTAACCCTGATTCAGATGACCATCCTACCCATGCTAGATTACGGAGATGTAATTTATAGATTGGCAGGTAAGGGTGCTCTCGAGCGACTAGATGTTCTTTACCATTCGATTTGCCACCAATGCTCCTTATAGGACACATCACTGCACTCTATACTCCTCTGTAAACTGGTCATCTCTGTATACCTGTCGCAAGACATATACTGTATCCTATTCTATTCTACTGTATCTTAGTCTATGCCGCTCTGACATTGCTTGTCCATTTATTTGTATATTCTTAATTCCATTCCTTTACTACATTTGTGTGTATTAGGTATATGTTGTGTAATTGTTAGATATTACTTGTTAGATATTACTGCACTGTCGGAGCTAGAAGCACAAGCATTTCACTACACCCGCAATAACATCTGCTAAACACGTGTATGTGACCAATAACATTTGATTTGATGAGATTTGATTTTAAGACCCACTGGGTGATGCTTATTTATAAAACCCTCTTAGGTCTCACTCCCCCCTATCGGAGATACCTACTGCAGCCCTCATCCTCCACATACAACACCTGTTCTGCCAGTCACATCCTTTTAAAGGTCCCCAAAGCACTGGCTTCTTCGTGTGATGTATTGTTGTCTCTACCTTCTTGCCCTTTGTGCTGTTGTCTGTGCCCAATAATGTTGTGTTGCTACCATGCTGTGTTGCTGCCATGATATGTTGTTGCCTTAGGTCTCTGTTTATGTAGTGTTGGGGTGTCTCTCTTGTTGTGATGTGTGTTTTGTCCTAGATTTTTATTGCATTTTTTATTTTTAATCCCAGCCCACGCAGGAGGCCTTTTGCCTTTTGGTAGGCCGTCATTGTAAATAAGAATTTGTTCTTAACTGGCTTGCCTAGTTAAATAAAAAAATCTGACATAATAATAAACTCCGACCCTAAACACACAGACTTCCTACCCTTTATACTACTGTAACGGATAGCCAGCCAGGCAGACCCAACACTCAGTATCTGAGACAGTTCCCTAATGCCTGTTCTAAACTCTCCCACTTCATCCCTCTTCCATTGTTATTTAGGGTGCCCATTCTCTACTGTTTGCCCATACTGGCCTTCTCATAGCCAGGCTCATAACAGCTCCTCAGAGAGGACGGGATTCTAGTGGTGGAATCTTCCACCCTGGCAACCGAACAATGAATTCCATTCAGCCTGACTGTGTGGTTTCAGGGGGATTCAGACTGAAGGGTTTCCCACAAACCCCTTTAATTAACCACGACCAGAGACTCAACTGCTCTCTCCATCCAGGAATGTGCTCCCAAAACCAGAAATGCTTCTGTTCCATTCAGCCTGCTCTGTGAAACTCTTCCATAATTCTACAGGCGGGGGAATGAGTACTGTACCAGAGAGCTGGAAATGGGTTGATTTCCCCAAAATTAAATTGTGAAGGTTGGGCCATCAAAGACTATATATCTGCTGAAGAGGGATGGATGATGCTTTTGGTCTGTCTGTCTTCTGTGTCGCCTCTCTGGGTAGAGAGTTTACCTGCTGTTATAGTTGTAGGGAGCTTGAGGAGGGAGATCAGTTATTCCATGGTTATTGTACATGGTGTGTTAGAGGAGAGGAGAAGAATGGAGAATAGAGAAGAGGAAGAGCGGCGGAAAGACGAGAGGAGTGGAATAGAGTAGATAGGAGAGAGAAGGGGAGAGGAGGAGAGAGGAGAGGAGAGGAGTGGAGTAGAGTAGAGAGGAGAGGAGGAGAGAGAAGGGGAGAGGAGAGGAGGAGAGAGGAGAGGAGAAGAGAGGCGGAGAGGAGTGGAGTGTAGTAGAGTAGAGAGGAGAGGAAGAGAGAGGAGAGGATGTGAAAACGCAACAAGCTCACGAGAAAAAAATAACACTGAAATGTAGTTGAACTTCTGTAAGGAGACACTACAGACACTAGACAGACTTCACACTGTAACAAGAGGGACGAAGAGGGAAGGAGAGAGGAGAGGAGAGGATGTGAACTGCTGTAAGGAGACACTGCAGACACTAGACAGACTTCACACTGTAACAAGAGGGACGAAGAGGGAAGGAGAGAGGAGAGGAGAGGATGTGAACTGCTGTAAGGAGACACTACAGACACTAGACAGACTTCACACTGTAACAAGAGGGACGAAGAGGGAAGGTGAGAGCAGCACCTCTCATGGGTGAGGTAACGAACGTTATAGTGATGTGAGGCTCTCACATTCCTCCTCTTTGGGAATTAGGGAGGTTTTGTCAGTGTCCAAACAGCCTGAAGACAGTGTCATCATGATGAAATGGAACGAGAACATGAAAGACTACTTGGACTCCATAACATGATCTGGCTAAAACATCCTTAGCCTTGATGCTGATTGGGGCAGTGCATTCTAATTGGTTTGAGGCAGTGCATTCTAATTAATTACTGCATTCTATGTAGATCAGGGTTTTTCAAACTGGGGTCTGTGGGTCTGTGGAGGTACTGCAGGGGGTCTGTGATTTATTTGATATTTTTATTTGGAAACCTTTTTGGGGGGCTTTTTTAATATGAAAAATGCTTATTTAACGAATAGCTGCAACAAAATGTGATTGTGGATACCATTTCTATGTGTCCAGTATATAGGGAGTTTCATAAGCCAATGCTAACTATCGTTAGCGCAATGACTGAAAGTCTACTGGGCCAATTGGGCGCCCTCCCAATCATGGCCGGATGTGATGCAGCTTAGATTCGAACCATGTACTGCAGTGACGCCTCCTGCGCTGAGATGCAGTGTCTTAGACCACTGCGCCACTCGGAAGCCCATCATTCACCTGTTGATAAGACAAAATAGGTGAATGATGGGGTCTCTGGGTCGTCCTCTCTGGAATTTGTTTTCATTGACAAGGTCAAGGAAGAGAACATTCAAAGAATATTCATGCACATGCATTTTTCATCAGCTGGTGATTTATAGATTATATTGAGTGTTTTCTCAAGAGTCTTTGTTGCACTCAGTCTGTGTGCTAGTGGGGGTGTTGGGATGATGTAGGTTGTGCTCTGCCTGTTTGCGCTAGCGCGTGCACGCGTGTGTGTATATGTTTGTGTGTATGTCCGTGTGTGTTTGTGTGAATGATGCAGCCCTGGAGCCTCCTGTTCTAATGCGATGAGCAGTACAGCAGGAGGGAGATGAGTTCTGCTCCATTGTGAGAGACAGGTAATGAGTGTGTGGTAATTTGCATCCAGACTTTAATTGGTCGAAATGCACGGGCCGAAGAGGCTACACTATCACGATGTGGATGAGTAGAGAGGCAGGTGACAGAATGTGGGGAAAGAGCTAATTGGTTTCTTCTCATCCCTCTGTTGCTCCTGTCTGTCACAGTGGGGGGGAAGTACCCAGTTATCATACTTGAATAAAAGTAAAGATACCTTAATAGAAAATTACTCAAGTAAAAGTCACCCAGTAAAATACTAATAGAGTAAAAGTCTAAAAGTATTTAGTATTAAATATACTTAAGTATCAAAAGATATGTAATTGCTAAAATAGACTTAAGTATCAAAAGTAAAAGTATAAATACTTTCAAATTCCTCATATTAAGCAAACCAGACAGCATCATTTTCTTGTTTTTTAATTTACGGATAGCCAGGGGCACACTCCAACACTCAGACATAATTTTCAAAGAAAGCATGTCTTTAGAGAGTATGACAGATCAGGGGCAGAAAGGATGACCAGGGATGTTCTCTTGATAAGTGTGTGAATTTGGCAATTTTCCTGTCCTTCTAAGCATTCAAAATGTAACAGGTACTTTTGGGTGTCAGGGAAAATGTATGGAGTAAAAAGTACATCATTTTCTATAGGAATTATTGTCAAAAATATAAATAGTAAAGTGCAAATACCCCAAAAAACTACGTAAGTAGTACTTTCAAGTATTTTTACTTAAGTACGTTACACCACTGTCTGTCCTCATGTCTTCGCTCATCCCTCTGTTACTCCTGTCTGTCCTCATGTCTCCGCTCATCCCTCTGTTACTCCTGTCTGTCTTCATGTCTCCGCTCATCCCTCTGTTACTCCTGTCTGTCCTCATGTCTCCGCTCATCCCTCTGTTACACCTGTCTGTCCTCATGTCTTTGCTCATCCCTCTGTTACTCCTGTCTGTCTTCATGTCTTCGCTCATCCCTCTGTTACTCCTGTCTGTCCTCATGTCTCCGCTCATCCCTCTGTTACTCCTGTCTGTCCTCATGTCTCCGCTCATCCCTCTGTTACTCCTGTCTGTCCTCATGTCTCCGCTCATCCCTCTGTTACTCCTGTCTGTCCTCATGTCTCCGCTCATCCCTCTGTTACTCCTGTCTGTCTTCATGTCTCCGCTCATCCCTCTGTTACTCCTGTCTGTCCTCATGTCTCCGCTCATCCCTCTGTTACACCTGTCTGTCCTCATGTCTTTGCTCATCCCTCTGTTACTCCTGTCTGTCTTCATGTCTTCGCTCATCCCTCTGTTACTCCTGTCTGTCTTCATGTCTCTGCTCATCCCTCTGTTACTCCTGTCTGTCTTCATGTCTCTGCTCATCCCTCTGTTGCTTATGTCTGTCCTCGTGTCTCTGGAACTTTACTGGCTGAGTTGTTGACTTGAGATTGATAATGAAAGGTCAATTCTGATAAAACTGTCTTAGAGAAAGAGGTTCCCTTCTTGGAATGTCTGTAATCCCAGCTTTCACTGTAATGTAAAGACTGTGTGGGTATTGTCAGAAGTGTAATTTCCGTTCTTTCAGTGTGTGCAGCAGAGGAGGCTGGTGGGGGGAGCTATATGAGGATGGGCTCATTGTAATGGCTGGAATGAAACGGTATCAAACACATCCAACATATCGAAACTACGTGTTTGACTCCGTTCCATTTGGAGCCGGGTATGCTCAAGTGTGCTGCCCCCCTCATTTATGGCTCAGTAACACATATCTTAAATCTAACATGATCAGGAAATATACAAAAGTAAGGAAAACAGCTTATGTGAGGGATGGTAATGATTTCGATCTTCTCCAGGCTCCCATGTCTAGCTAAGATTCTCAAATCTTTGGTAAATAAGCAACTTCGCTATTTTTTATCTGAGCTTGCTGTTTTGAAAATAAATCAATCTGGGTTTAGGCCAGGGCATAGCACTATCACAGCAACCACTTCAGCAAAAATTAATTGTGCTTCCTTGTTTGTGGACCTGTCAAAAGCGCTTGATACTGTTGATCATGCTATTTTATTGAACAAGTTGTCCTCGATTGACCTGGGCTCTAATGTCTGCTCGTGGTTTCATTATTTTAGTGACAGAACTCACGCCATCTTGATTGAAGTACATAAAGGTGTTCCGCAGGGGTCGATACTAGGACCTGTTCTTTTCAGTATTTTTATAAATGCTATTGGTCAATCTGTTTAAAATTGTACATTTCATCTATATTCGGATGAAACTATTACGTACGCAATTTCACCGACTGCTGACCTGGCTGTGACAAGGCTACAGTCTGATTACCCCCCCTGCTGACCTGTCTGTGACAAGGCTACAGTCTGATTTTGAAGCTGTACAGGAAGTCCTTACTGAGTTAAAACTTGAACATAATACGGGCAAAACTAAATAATTGATGTTTTCAAGATCTCGTAAGATTGTCTCAGATATCTTCACTCATCGGGTGGTTCTATAATCAAACATGTCCCTGCTTACAAATACCTTTGTATTTGTATTGACAATGATTTCAAGTTTAAAAAGCATATGAATTAGCTTGTTAAGAAGCTAAGATTTAAAGTGGTTAAAACATTTTTGAAACAGATCTAGCCTCTCTAGTCAGCAGGAAGCAGATTGTGCAGTCAACCCTTTTACCTGTTCTTGATTATGGTGATACTATTTATCAAAGTGCAGCTGCCTCTATTCTTAAACCATTGTGTGCCTTTTATCATAGCACCCTTCGTTTTATCACAGGAGACAGTTTTATTATTCATCAATGTATTCTTTACCAAGAGGTTGGATGGACCTCTTTAAAGTCACATAGATCACATCGTTACACTCTTTTTGTTTACAAAGCCCTGCTCTACAAGCTTCCGACTTACCTAACATCACTGTTAAGACTTAAAATGACAAGTTATCAATCCCGGAGACGCTTTTGGTGTCTACAGAGTTACAGTAGGTAAATCGGCCTTTAATTTTCTTACACCCTATATTTGGATTAATCTCCACAAGACGTTTTGATTGGATGCTTTGACGTCCCTAGGGCAATTCAGACAGCTGACAGAGGATTTTTATAATGAGGAATGTGTTTGTTTTAATTGACTGTGTTTTGTGTCTTAATGTGTATTTACTGTGTATATTTTCTATATTTATTTTTATCTATATTTGCCTGTTGTATTTGCTTGTTTTTGTATTGTGCAGGGCTCATTTGTAAAAGAGACTTTAATCTCAATATGACTTCCCTGTTGAAATAAAGGTAAATAATGTCACGACATCCGCCGAAGTCGGTGCCTCTCCTTGTTCGGGGGGTGTTCGGCAGTCGAGGTCACCGGTCTTCTAGCCATCACCGATCCACTTTTCATTTTCCATTTGTTTTGTCTTGTTTCCCCACATACCTGGTTGTCATTCCCTCATTACTTGTCATGTATTTAACCCTCTGGTTTCCCCATGTCTGTGTGTGTAATTGTTATTTGTCAGTGGCACGTTTCCGGCTGGTTTGCGCCAGACTGGTATTTTGTACTTTGTGCTGCCGCACTTTTTCCTGTAGGCATTTGTTTTGTAACGCATTTTGCGTTCAGTGTTTATACTGAGGACGACCCAGAGACCCCAATCAGTAAAGTGCTTTCGTTCACTATCTCTGCTCTCCTGCGCCTGACTCTCACGCACCAGCTACACACACGGATCCTGACAAATAAATACAATTCCATTCCAGCCATTACAATGAGCTGGAATAACTCCTCCCACTCTCTGGTTTGCAGGGTTGTTATCCAGTCAAACAATATCACAATGTCCTAAGGAGCCTCACTAACTGATATCTATAAGTGGCTGCAGGTTCAACTAATTCTCTAGTCAACTAATTCTTACTTTCACCTCCCACACACTGGCTTTCAGGGACCTCCAGCTGTATGTATGCCAGGAGGTTTGTATGTTGAGATCTGTGGCTAGAATCCCTTAAAACACTGCTGTCTCTGATCAAGATATCAAAGGATTACAGAAATGTTTTCTGAGGCATTACATATGTCTCCGTGTCACAATCAGGTGTTAGCTCTCTAATACACATCCTATATGATTACACTGTGTAGTGGTGTCATGGCTGGTGATTAGCTGGGAGGTGGGTGTCTTTGACCCAGAGAGAGATGGTCCATCTGGCGTGCAGTCTAACCCTTGGTGGGGTCGTTAGGGGATGGGGCGGGGCGGAACAGGGTGGGGGTCACCAGCAGGAGGCTGAGGAGGACAGGACAGGTGGGGGATGGGGGATGGGGGCGGGAGCGGGGACAGATTGCCATGGTAATCTGCATCCCTCATCTGGGATATGCAAACGGTAGCAGCAGGGAAGGAGGACATGGACTTCCCCTTGGTGTGGAGGGAAGAGAGGATGTGGCGGTCTAGCTGTGTTCCGTGGGAGCTGGTTGGAGGGGACGTGATTGGAGGTAAAGCAGGAAACGTACAGCCACTCTGTCTCAGTCAGTGTCAGACAGGACTAGAGTTGCATCAGTCGGCTAATCCTGCGCTGGATGGATGGAGGATCTCTTTACATTACTACACAGGCTTTGTTTTAGTCACTTCTCAGTCAAATCTCTGAGCAGTATTCTCTTCAGACTGTACTGTAGAGAAGGCTTAGACCGGTGCATTTTATATATCTTGTAATGGGATCCGCGCAGATATACTGTATACTGTAACATGTGATGCTATTATTTAGCCTTGTGATCAGCGATATGCAGCTCACGATAATACGGCAGCTCACTGTCCTAAACTCAGGGTGTGAGGGTGTGTGCATTTGTGTTTGTGTGTGTCAAGAGGGAGGTTACAGACAGATTGGGTGAGTGTCGACATGATGACAGAAACAGGAAGTGGATAGAGGAGGATGACTCATCCATACTGTCAAGTGCCTCTGAGGAGGTGTAACCACAGTGTGATCTAAATGGATGAGGACTGAGCTGGGTCTCTCTCTCTCTCTCTCTCTCTCTCTCTCTCTCTCTCTCTCTCAGAGGCTGTGAATGGCCTCATGCACAAATGAGGGAATTTCCTGTAATAGAGTTCTGATTGAGGAATTTCCCTTTTGAGCACATATTGTAAGAGCCACAATGGTTCTCCAGATAAGCCTATCACTTCTGTCGTCCTCCCTCAGACAACGATCAGCATCCCACTAAATGTATGTATTTTGTTCTAATTTGGTGACTTTACCCTTTTCAGAAATTCCTAAGCCGTAAATTAGCCTGCGATCCTCCTATCTCATTTATCGAACGGCAGAATGACATTTCTGGGCCAGGATCCGGTGTTGCAGAACACTGCTCAGATGAGAGCTGGTTAGTTTAGGAAAGAAGCAACAACCACCGGCTCATTGATCAAGTTATTTGACAGGTGTGAGCGTTCTGGTTGGATTTGTTGGGTATTGCCATTTGTTCACTTTGTTTGTGATTCCGTTTAAGGCTTTTAGAACTATGAGCAGCTGTGTTGTTTAATGATAGCTGTTAAAGTTCAAGGTAAAAGTGTTCTTTCATGGTAGTTGTGAGAACTGCATGTGATAGTAATGTGTAGTACAATGGAGGTTGGGGGAGCTGGGGTCTAACAGTACTGTTCAATGAGAGTTGGGAGTTGTGTGTGGTGAGCTTTGGGAGATGTGTGTGGTAGTTGTTATTGAACAGTACTTCTGAGGGCTCTGTCTTTTTAATGCCTCATATCAATCGCAAGTTAGCTTTCCTTCTCATCAGTCATGTTGTATTACATAGGCTTTAGTTTCTCTGCAGTTCTTTACCACTTTCTATAGAGAGAAGATTCAAGTTTAAGCCTATTGTTGCCCGTGCAACTGTTGCTAAGCAACTACCGTTGGATGGTATGCCGCAGAGGAACATAATAAGTTATGTTTCTCGGACTCCATTTAACCTTTGCTATCACAATGAGCTTCAAAGTTGCTGCTAGTTTTCAGTCGTTGTGAATAACAGACCAGTATGTGTTTATGACCTGTGACTGTGTATATCAGGGATGGGCAACTGGTGGCTGGCCACTTTTGTAGGCCTGCGGATCCATTTCCAATTATTAAGATTTTTTGGGTGAACTTACTGTTGAGAGTTAGAATAGTAGAACACACAAGGTGAAATTTCAAAATGTGGTTGTGCATCAGCAGTTTTTCTCTTGTTATGTTAGTCACTGACATTTACTCAATTAGCCCATTTCAGCTAACATTTTTTAGATTGGTAAATTAATTCAGATATCATATTAAATAAAAAATGCAAACATTTCTCTCCATCCTATGGCAAAGTGTCTAGAATTGCAGGAAATTAGGTGTAAACCTGCACATTTTTCTCTCTGCTCCAAAACAAAATGTGTAGAATTGTATGGGGTCAATTTCACACCATATCTATTGAATTCAAAATAAAATAATTGAATAAACAAATAAATAAAATAAAATAATAAACAAAATGAAAAATAAAGTTGAGAACATTATCTTTTCGAGGACGGGTGAAATAATGGATGTTGAAATCAAAAACCAAACAATTGAAAGAAAAATTTATAGAATTGTAAACAAAAAGAAGACATCAAAACCCAAAAACTTGTAAGAAAATAATGTAAAAGCGAGAGCAAACCTCTATGACAAATGATAAAAAAATTAAAATAAAATAAAACGAATGCAAAAATAGTTTTCGGTTAAACTTTCCCAGCAACCAATCCGATTGAATACATTTTGCCTAGGCTCTTGCCTGCATGTACTACCTTTTGGTTACGCTGCTCGTATCTTTGCTTTCGATGTCTGTTTCTTTGCTTTCACTGCCAGTCTTTTCGATTGCGAGTTTTGTCATAATTTTTCTGTGAAGGGCAGGGTTTAGAGGCAGGCGTAGACAATGAGTCTCCATTGGTCCGCTAGTTTTGGAGTGACGGTTCGTATTATTTTATTTCATTTTGAATTCAATACATATGGTGTGAAATTGACCCCATAGAATTGCAGCAAACTTGCTTTAGAACTGCAACATGTTCTCTACACGATGTGGGTATGCAGACCTGCGAGCCACTGTGGCCACTCATGATGAGTTCAGATTTTTTGTGAGCCCCACCCCCATCAAAGTTGCCCATCCCTGATCTATATGAAAGGACGGCATCTGCTGACCCTAAACCAGAGTCCCGCAGTATCACTGATGTCACACATTAACTCAGACAGTCACAGTGCACTAGAAGAGTGGAGAGCAGATGCACTGTAAAACAGCTAGTCCTTCCCATATCAAATAAAATAAAATGTTATTTGTCACATGCGCCGAATACAACAGGTGTAGACCTTACAGTGAAATGATTACTTACAAGCCCTTAACAACAATGCAGTTTTAAGAAAATGAAAAATTAAAAAAGTAAGAGAAGAGATAAGAATAACAAATGATTAAAGAGCAGCAGTTAATGACAATAGCAGGGCTATATACAGGGGGTACCAGTGTCGAGGTAATTGAGGTAATATGTAGTACATGTAGGTAGAGTTATTAAAGTAACTATGCATAGATATGCATAGATAATAACAGAGAGTAGCAGCAGTGTTCCAAAGAAGGGGGGGGGGGCAATGCAAATAGTCTGGGTAGCCATTTGATTAGCTATTCAGGAGTCTTATGGCTTGGGGGTAGAAGCTGTTAAGAAGCCTTTTGGACCTAGACTTGGCGCTCCAGTACACATTGCCGTGCGGTAACCGAGAGAACAGACTATGACTAGGGTGGCTGGAGTCTTTGACAAGTTTTAGGGCCTTCCTCTGACACCGTTTGGTATAGGGTAATATTACTACACTGATCATACATGTAACGTTAGCTAGCTGACCTAACAACAGCAGTCACGCACCCAAGCTAACTGGCTAATGTTGGCTAGCTTGCTAGCTACTTCCAGACACAAATGAGAGAACAGCTCACTGACCATTTTACTCAACCTATTGAAATGGATACTCGCATAGTGGAGTCTTTTGTTAAGACATGTAACTAGCTAGCTAAACAATGAACCATAATCCCAACTCATGATGTTACTACCCAGCATGAATCTGCAGGTAGCTAACCAACCAGGTTTAATGTTGGCTAGCTAACATTGGGCTATAACTAGCAAAGCAAATGGCTCTGAGATACAAATAATGTTAATACACAGATCATACACGTAACGTTAGCTAGCAAGCCAGCCAGCTACCGTTAGCTAGCTAGCTAACAGTACACTTTAATTTGAAATGAAAACAACTTTCTGTCAAAATTAGAAACGTGTAATATCTGAAAATGTAGCTAGCTAGACTATTTTACCCCTATACATCATGGATGGACGCTTCTCCCTGTTTAAAGATGTAATCCGGAGACAGGTGTTTCCTCCATCTCCTTAGCTATCATACTCTAATTCCACTGATTTCAATACTCAGTCCTTCAGAAAGTGGAGAGCAACACTTATGCAGTTATACTACATGATATATAAAACAAAAACTGCGTTAGACAGTATCAGAACTCAGGATAAGACCCAGATGCAGACAGCTAGAATCACAGAAATGTATTGACCCAAACAGGGGGCAGGCAAAAGACAGGTCAAGGGCAGGCAGAGGTTCGTAATCGGGTCAGAATCGGGAAGGTACAGAATGGCAGGCAGGCTCGTTGTCAGGGCAGGCAGAATGGTCAGAACCGGGGAAACTAGGAAACAGAAACTTGAGGAAACAGGAAGACGGGAAAGAACGCTGGTAAGACCGGACAAGACAAGACAAACTGGCAATAGACATACAGAGAACACAGGTATAAATTCACAGAGGATAATGGGGAAGATGGGCGACACCTGGAGTGGGGTGGAGACGAGCACCAAGACAGGTGAAACAGATCACGGTGTGACAGACAGGATTACCTATACATACTGACCAGCTCAAATAGACAGAAGTGTGCTACATGGCAGACCAATCCGAACTCATCTCTCGGCAGGTTCAGCACGTTCATTATCTCAGCTAATCATGGCTACCGGGAAGGTTGCTGACTTTTTCTGTGATTAAACCAACTAGGCTCGTAATTTAACAATTTTATTCATATTTACAGATGGCATACAATTTTGTTATTAAGGCACATGAAAGTTTACATGTTCCAGAAGGCATTTCAGCCCAAAAACACATTTTGATGAGAAAAAAAAAGTTTACATTCAAATGGCTTTCCTGTGAAGTAGTGACCCGCGACATACGCCTAGTTTCCTGAATACGGTTCACATTTAGTAAACTGTACTGTGCTGTACTTTGTGTGCACTAATCTGATCACACCACGGCTCAGTACCTTCATCTACTGTATGTACAGGGATCAAGCTTCTGTCATAGAGAACTACCCTGATCAGTGACGCAGAACCATGGAGAGAGAGATAGGGAGGGAGGGAAAGTGAGAGACTGCTGCAGGCACAGGGATAGTAGAGGAGGGTTGATTGTCATCGGTTGACAGGGATTGAATTTAGAGTCCGGAGAGGAGAGAGGGGATGGATTAGGACGGGTGTCACTGAAAGAGGGCAGCGATAGAAATAGCAGAGGCATGATTGCACTTGGGTAGTAGAGTGGTGACTCTCAGCAGCACTCTCAGCTGCTACAGTATATTAAGATGAGTTCAATCCGTCAGCATGCCACTAAGCCAGTGGACTATTGTCTGTGTTTAACAGTAATCACACAGATGTCATAGCTGAGAGAGACTGAGAGAGAGGTGGAGGTAGAGGAGACTGGTGAGCTGTATGTTCTCCTCTTCTCAGCTCTAAACAAAAAGTATGTCTCAGGACTGTGTATGGATGGTCAGGGAGGGGTGGACACTGTGTACAAGCAGACATGCCACAGCCATCAGCAGACATGCCACAGCCATCAGCAGACATGCCACAGCAGACATGCCACAGCCATCAGCAGACATGCCACAGTCATCAGTTGACATGCCACAATCATCAGTAGACATGCCACAGTCATCAGTAGACGTGCCACAGTCATCAGTAGACATGCCACAGCAGCACAGCAGGTCAACTTAGAGCCAGGTGGAGACAACACATGCAACATTAGATCAGTAGCACTAACCCACCAGATTACAGACTCCTACAGCCAAGTCTAATAGAGTAGTTACATCATGTGATGGAACTGCCAGTCATGTAACTGTAATTGACGGATATGAAACCTAATGAGCAGACCGACTGTGTGCCTGTGTGTGTGGACTTGATATCACAAAGAATGTGTGTGTGTGTTAGGTGTATGTTAGGTGTGGTGTGGGTTTAGGGGCCCTGACAGCTCTTGCTCCACAGCTCTAGCTGTCCGGATGCTAATGAGCGCTGCTGCTGCCATCCCACTAATTATACAGAGGTGTTGCTGCTTGACAGAGAGGGCTGAGGAGACAGAGACACAGTGTGAGCGGACGCTCTTACACACAACAACACACACACATCCCTGAGTTGCTCCCTCATGCAGGAGGAGAGGAGCATGTGGTCAACTCCCTTCTCAGAAATGTCTCTTCTCTGAAACATCAGTGATTCTGCATGTTCTTTATTGTGGTAATTTGTCATAGTTTAGATACCAAGCTGACATGGCTTTACGCCATCTTTTGGATTACTGGTGAAACATTATGTGATCTGACATCCGCCCAGTCTTAAGTTTATCAACATTAAAATGTTTTTTAAAGATAGTGTTCCTCTTACAATCAAGTACATAGTATGGATGTATGAATGGAGCCTCTGTTTCCATGCATATCATATCACACCTGAACGGAGCCTCTGTTTTTATGCATATCACATCACACCTGCTATGCATCTGTAAGGTAAGAAGAGGACTATGCCAGTAGGAAGTACCATTGCTCATAGACCCCTGCATTATTACAGCCAAACCACCCACACACACATGTGCACGCACACACACGCACACACACACACGCAGGCAGATGTATCACTTAACCAGAGGGAAATAGGTCTGTTTGATGGATTTCCCTCCATGGGCAGGAAAAATAGTATTGTTTGCCTTTTATTTCACACACCTCCCCTTCCCTATCAAAGCTGATCACATAACTTGGCCTAGAGTGACATGAGGAATGACCAGTGGCTGGAAGGTTCCTGCATTAATCTCAGTGTTATCTGAGCTCTCAGTGGTTGCCTTCCAAATAGCACCCTATTGACTATTTAGTGCACTACACTCTTAGAAAAAAGGGTTCCAATAGGGTTCTTTGCGGTGGGATAGTGTTCTACCAAAAAACATTTCTATCAGAAGAACCCTTTTTGGAAGACAAGGATTCTTTGTAAAGGGTTCTACCTAGAACATTTAACATCCTAAGAACCGTTTTTGGAAGAAATGATTCTTAATGATTCTTAAGAAGGCAAGAAGGATTCTACATAAAACTTGTTTGTTCTACTGTAATATCTGTGTTTTTGCATTGATTGGTCGATTAATTTTGCTACACAAAGATAAATGACATAGCGTTTTCTAAACTAATCCAATCAGTTAGTAATTTGATGTATTGCATCCCTTACTGAGATAGTTGTTCCATTTTAGATGATTGAGATAGTCTCAGTATTCAACCTTCCCTACCTTGGCAGTCATTCTGAATACAGGTTGTGGGTGATTAACAATTCCACTTGTTGGATATCCTAACTCCAATAGGATTTACACATCACTTTGCAAGCCAGCATAGTGTGACTTGCAGGCCTGAAATGGCCTATAAACCAGGAGATTCCTAGCACCACTGTGATAGGGTATAACTAGGCCCTCAAAGAAAGGCCTTATGATATATGTAATGTATTGTCATAAATAATACAATTTTAAAGGCTATAAAGGCTGGGGGAACCATTCATAAAGGGTTCTAGAATGAACCCTCCAAAGATTAAATGGTTCTTGGTAGAATCCTTCATAGAGGGTTCTAGATAGAACCATGTACAGGGGATTCTTTGAAGAACCTTACATATAGGGTTCTAGATAGAACCCTCTGCAAAGGGTTCTACCCAGCACCAAAAAGGATTCCCCTATGGGGACAAACCAAAGAGACCTGTATGGTTCTACTGAGCAACTTTTTTCCTGAGAGTGTACTTTTGACCAGGGCCCATAGTGTACTATGTAGAGAACAGGGTGCCATTTGGGATGCTGACAGTGTTCCAATCATGCCACACTCATTACCATGGGCCGATGGGCCACAGGACCATAACAGTATTTATTTATGGACAGCAGTGGTATTTAACCCTGAACCCTCCCATATTACCTTCCCATCTTGCCAGGCCAAGTCTCTCTCTCTTTCTCTCTTTCTATTTTTCTCTCTCTTTTTCTCTCTCTCTCTTACTCTCTCTCTTTCTCGCTCTCTCACTCTCTTTCTCTCTCTCTCTCTCTCTGTCTGACGCACGGTAAACAGAGTTGATGTCTGACGCACGGTAAACATGCATCCTGGGCCAGGGCATTGATCTTGGATATACGTTGCCTTCACTTACCTCTGTGTGTATCAAACATATCAGGCCACTAGAGTACTCCATTAGCCTGGAAGACTGCTGTCAGACAGCTAGGCTAGGGCTGCAGCCTGGGGCATGACACGAACCGGAAAGACCCTGACAGCTATCAACATGGAGGCTACAGACAGTCATCCTCCCTAACCCCCTGTCCACTAACTCACATAGAAAATCTCTGCAGTTAAGTGAAGGACATGTCTGGTTAGGCCTAGTTCTGCTGTTCTAGTGGTACTCTCTTTAGCTGGTTTCCCATAGGGAGTAGATTATTGTAAGTTGCCCTTTTCCATCATGTTGCATGCTGGTTTGTGGGTGTTCAACGCTGCGTTTATAAGTGGGGTCTGGGTCAGAGGCCTTCATTATCTCTCTTCTCTGTACTCTGCAATTAGACCAGAAAATGGACAGTCAGTTCAAACCATGGTGGGCAATATGGAGACTCTTTATTCTCAGTAAAGCAATAATAAAACACAAGAGAGGGTGTGTGTTATTGTTATTAATGTCTCGGCTCAGCTGTGATGTGGTTACCTGCTATGAGGAATGAGATTTGCTGTATTGAATTGTTGAAGCCAACTGATGATGTCTTCATGGGATTCTGTTTGAACAGTGTGTTGGTGGTGAGCTGTAACTAGCTAGCGGTTCCTGTAACTGTTCTCTCTACTTCGCCGAGAGTGTGTGTACAGTACAGTATAGGCCCAATGCACAGTGTGCATAAGTTATTTCATTCACACTGCCTTTGCTGTTCACCTGCTCCAAATGTCCCTCCACACTGGAAGAATATTAAAGAGCCAAGTGACGTGTGCCCACGTTGCCGCTGCTGCTCCTTATTACTGCCGTCATCTCCACGCCTCTCCCACCCTCTCCAAAGGCAGAGAGGAGAGGCGCTTTGGCAACAAGGAGCCCTGAGATGGGCTGGAGGGAGGATTTTTTACTTGTGTCCGTGCTTTATTGCTTCCAGACAGATTTCCTTGCTTAATCTTCGTTTTAAATCCGACCTCATCTTGGTGGCTGGGTCCAACAGAAAAGCCCCTGGGTCAGGGTGATGAGGGACCAACCCAGCTGTGACCAACACCACCAACCAGATGAGCTACCGTGTGTGTGTGTGTGTGTGTGTGTGTGTGTGTGTGTGTGTGTGTGTGCGTGTGTGTGTGTGCGTGCATGTGGGTGTGTGTGTATGTGTGCTTGTCCGTGCGTTTCTTTTTTTCTTCTTCATTGAGTCTCCCCCAGCGTCAATCAGTGTCAGTTTATTTAATTCATTTTTTGGACTGTTTGTGTCTACCAGCTACTGTGTGATATGAAAAGCCTACCGGGAATGTCAAAAAAGATGCAATTGCTTCTTTTCTGACAGTAATTTGTTAACCTTATGCATTATAAATACATCACTCCTTCTGCTTGTTTAATTCATCCACACATATCTAGGCTGTTAAGGTCAAATTACTTTCCCTAGAGAAGCGTATTTGCATTTCTGTTTCAGGTTGTGTTCTTAGCTATAGGACTCACATTCTGGCTCACTAAGGGAAACACAATAAGAGTCTAAGCCTAGGGGTGCAGCACTCCATCACCTTCTTGGTCAAATAGCCCTTACACAGCCTGGAGGTGTGTTGGGTCATTGTCCTGTTGAAAAACAAATGATAGTCCCACTAAACGCAAACCAGATGGGATGGCGTATCGCTGCAGAATGCTGTAGTAGCCATGCTGGTTAAGTGTGCCTTGAATTCTATATAAATCACAGACAGTGTCACCAGCAAAGCACACCCACACCATCACACCTCCTCCTACATGCTTCACGGTGGGAACCACACGTGTGGAGATCATCTGTTCACCTATTCTGAGTCTCATAAAGACACGGCAGTTGGAACCAAAAATCTACACTTTGGACTCATCAGACCAAAGGACAGATTTCCACCGGTCTAATGTCCATTGCTTGTGTTTCTTGGCCCAAGCAAGTCTCTTCTTATTATTGGTATCCCTTAGTAGTGGTTTCTTTGCAGGAATTCAACCATGAATGTCTCTGAACAGTTGATGTTGAGATGTATCTGTTACTTGAACTCTGTGAAGCATTTATTTGGGCTGCAATTTCTGAGGCTGGTAGCTCTAATGAACTTATCCTCTGCAGCAGAGGCAACTCTGGGTCTACCTTTCCTGTGGCAATCCTCATGTGAGCCAGTTTCATCATAGCGCTTGATGGTTTTCGCGACTGCACTTGAAGAAACTTTCAAAGTTCTTAAAATGTTCCTGATTGACTGACCTTCATGTCTGAAAGTAATGATGGACTGTCGTTTCTCTTTGCTTATTTGAGATGTTCTTCTTGCAATAATATGTGACTAACCACCTGGATTTGGTCTTATGTAGCAAAATTTGAAATTGTGTTGAGACTCAGAGCTACAAAATGGTATATCAGACACTGCATGAAGAGCAATGGGAAAGTAATTCTGCTTTGAAAGTTGATAAACTCACTTTTGAGAAAATGGCCTTTAAATGTTTTGATATCTAGTGAAGAGCTCTTCTTTGTCTACACCCATTCAGCATCGTTCACACCCTCTTAAGCTTTAGCCCCACCCATCTCGTTTCGCTCTCGGATCGTTCAGAGTGCACACTTGACGCTCTGGCCAATGATTTGTTAACCTCTGGATAACATGAAAATGGTCTAACCAGCTCTGCTGGCAACAATTTCATTATGCTTTTTTGCCGACGTTTACTGACACCGGCCATATTCAACGGGTGTTGTACACTTTAGCCTAAGACATGTAGCTAGCTAGCTAGGTAAACAATGAACCTAGCTAGGTAAACAACGTGTAAGATCGCACATGTCACGTAACGTTAGCTAACGAGCCAGCCAGCTAACGTTAGGTAGTTAAACAACAATGAACATAGTGCCAAATCATGTCCTTACTACCCTGCATGAATCTGCTGGGAGCTAACCAACCAGGTTCAATGTTAGCTAGCTAACATTAGACTCTAACTAGTAAAGCATACGGTTCTGGGATACAAATAATAACGTCATACACGTAACATTATCTAGGTAGCCAGCCAGCTAACTTTAGCTAGCTAGCTAGCTAACAGTACACTTTAGCTTGAAATGAAACTTTCTGTCAAAATTTGAAATGTGTAATATCGGAAAATGTAGCTAGCTAGACTATCTTACCCGTATTCATCATCATGCATGATGGACGCGTCTCCCTGTCACGGATGCCATGCCACGGTAGCCCTTAGTTTGAAGATGTAATCCAGAGACAGGTGGTTTCTCCATCTCTTTAGCAATCATACTCTAATTCCACTGATTTCAAAACTTGATCCTCCTGAAAGTGGAGAGTAACACTTATACAGCTCCACTACACGATAAATTTTTAAAAAGCTGTGTTCGATATGATTGCCAACACAGACTGACCAGCTCAAATAGACAGACGCCTTCTATATGGCAGAGCAATCCATACTCCTCTCTCGGCATTTCCAGCACCCCTATTTATCTCAGCCAATCATGGCTAGTGGGAAGGTTGCTGGCTTTTTCTGTGGCTTAACCAACAAGGCTCGTAATTTAACAATTGTATCCGTATTTACAGATGGCATGCAAGTTTGTTATTAAGGCACATGAAAATTCACGTTCCAGAATGGCTCTCCTGTGAAGTCGTGATTTGCGACATACGCCTAGTTTCCTGAAACAGGTCACATATGGACTTGGTCTTTTACCAAATATGGCTATCTTCTGTATACCCCCTTACCTTGTCACAACACAACTGATTGGCTCAAACGCATTAAGAAGAAAGAAATTCCACAAATTAACTTTTAACAAGGCACATCTGTTAATTGAAATGCATTCCAGGTGACTACCTCATGAAGCTGGTTGAGAGAATGCCAAAAGTGCAAAGCTGTCATCAAGGCAAAGGGTTGCTACTTTGAAGAATCTCAAATATAAGAAATATTTTGGATTGTTTAACACTTTTTTGGTTACTACATGATTCAATATGTGTTATTTCATAGTTTTGATATCTTCATTATTATTCTACAATGTAGAAAATAGTAAGAAATTAAGAAAAACCCTTGAATGAGTAGGTGTGTCCAAACGTTTGACTGGTACTGTGCGTGTTCATGAGAGTCTCATCTTTCCATAGAGGGGTTGGCCTAACTTTGTTGGCCTAACTTTGCCATTTTAGACGATTTTGTGAGAAGACCAATTTTCGGGATGTCTTGTGAACAAAGATATTTTTCTGGGGATTTTTATGTTGTGCTAATTAGATTTCCCACGGTGGTGCAGAAATCGACCTCAGGGGGTTAAAAGGCAAAGCTTTAGGTGACCTTTCTTTCTGCATCCCCAGTCGGACTGCTGACCCATCCAAAGTTCAGCTCTCTGCCTCTGCAGCCTCATTCTGTCTTTCACAGTCTGTTTCCCATCGGAGTGCAAATCCCTGTCCTGCTCTTCATCTTGTTCTGGTTGTATATTGTATAATCGATTTGTCTACCATAGCGATAGCACATTGTATTATAAATCCTTGCCAACTCGGAATGGGCACAACTGTCATACTCCGTCAGTTGTTGGCCTGCTCATCTAACCCCACTGGAAGCTCTGGATTCTCCCCATCAAAAATACTTTATTGGATTAACTAGTCTGTGATTGGCATGATGATAATGATAATCCATCCCACCCATCATTAGGCTAAAACAGTTTATATCCATTATTGACATTAGTTAGCCATGCCATGAGAGTTTCCAGACAGTCCATTAACTCAGCTAATTGGGAAGGTGGTGCTGGAATGGATGACCCAGAGGCAAGCTCTTAGCTCCATACAGCCCTAGACATCAGTGAGTGAGGTTTAATATTATTTCTGCCCCGGCCTCAGATTATCCAGCAGTAAAGCCTGCCTGTCCTCTGTACTCTGTGTGTCTCTAAACCCTATTCCGCAGTTTGGCAGCTCAGGAACCTGTGATCTGCCTCAGCAGCCCAACACAGAGGCTCAGGTTATCAGTGAGGGATGGGGCCTGGATGGATGGGTCTCAACTGACCTTAATATTTCAACCAGACACAATCGCATCATCACAAATTCAAGGTTGGTGGGTTCATGGTCCCACGTTGTCATATGTCCTACTGTACTGATGGATTTGTGATGGATTCCAGAAAGCTGGACATTGAGGTCTGTGCAGAGAATTAATGAAATTCTAAATACATGAAGGACCCTACATAGGACCTTAAGGCATACAAAAACAAACACATGAACAAACAAGCCCTTACACAGGGACAGAATAGTTGCCAGTAGATCATTGAGCTACTTATTTGGTTTTATTCTATTATTCTGTGCTTCAGAGCCTATGTGTGCCATGGCAACACTTACATTCGTGATGGGCGGTGGTTGAAGTGCCATTTAGCTATGAACAAAACCCATTCAGCATCAGAACATTATCAGGCATGTGGACCAGTTGGGCAGAAGTTAATGACATGCTGGGGTTCAATTGAGATTATTGTGTTGGGGTGTTTCCCAAAATTTATTGCTTTTTAAATGATACAGTAATCTAAGATACTAAAGATAACTAATGATTACTAAAGATTACTTTGAACAGAAATCAGTTCAAATTCCCACTACATTCTACCTCCCCAGCTGTTACAATCCATCCCCCAAATTAAACTGTTGATGACACTTCTGACATAAGACACACCAAAAGTATTGAGAAGCTTACAGTATGTCAAGCTTCACACTCTCACACTGGGGTTTGGAAGGGGACATGGGCACTTCCCGAGGCTCCACACGTTGCTTTTCAAGAGCTCCATTCTCGTCTGTCCTCATCAACTGACATCATTAGAGAGAAAGAGAGAGGGAATGAGAGAGAGAGAGAGAGAGAGAGAGAGATCCACCACATCCTGCTTAGCTGAGTTGCACCTACAGTATATCACAAAAGTGAGTACACCCCTCACATTTTTGTAAATATTTGAGTATATCTTTTCATGTGACAACACTGAAGAAATGACACTTTGCTACAATGTAAAGTAGTGAGTGTACAGCTTGTATAACAGTGTAAATTTGCTGTCCCCTCAAAATAACTCAACACACAGCCATTAATGTCTAAACCGCTGGCAACAAAAGTGAGTACACCCCTAAGTGAAAATGTCCAAATTGGGCCCAA
>QNTS01004450.1:47198-68680 GCA_003317085.1 Hucho hucho
TTGGGCCCAATTTGGACATTTTCACTTAGGGGTGTACTCACTTTTGTTGCCAGCGGTTTAAACATTAATGGCTGTGTGTTGAGTTATTTTGAGGGGACAGCAAATTTACACTGTTATACAAGCTGTACACTCACTACTTTACATTGTAGCAAAGTGTCCTTTCTTCAGTGTTGTCACATGAAAAGATATACTCAAATATTTACAAAAATGTGAGGGGTGTACTCACTTTTGTGATATACTGTATGAGTGTTCTCCCCTCATAGCTAGATGTAATGGATGGGTCCCTGATGGGGCCTGTTTGGAGGTGGTTTCCTCGGGGCAGACTGAGGCTGAAACTGAAGCTGTCTTCCCATCCACACTCAGAGCTAACTGAATCTAAGTACCTTGGATCACAGCAGCCTTGAAGCACCCTTTCAGGCCTAATGCTCTCTGAATGCAGCCTTTATTGGTTTGCTTTGTGTGTCGCCTGCAATTATGAATACATATTCATAAAGTGGATGTTTCAGTTCCAGGCAGGCCAGAACGGAGAGGAATGGCACTTGCTGTAGTGTACTTTTGCTTGAAATGACATGGAAACAACGACGATTCAACCAGTGTCCAGTAACGCTCACTATATTGGCCTTTGGAAATCACCATATGAGGCTCTTAATAGGGTCACTTTGAGATGACACAGATAACACCGTAGGTCTATAAAGTTATATCTACAGCTTGACACTTAATTACCTAGGTCATGGAAGTCGTCTCTTCCGATGGTGCTGTAGATTACATTTCTTACAAAGGGGAAGCGAGACAGACATGTGAAAGTCTGTTTGTAAAGTCTTCTTTCCATCAGGTTACCTCGGGTTTACAGACGAATCCCTGTGATTGTTCAAGCTCACAATTCTTGTTTTCACAGCAGTCCCAATCACAGAGAATATTGGTTCGATTCATCAATGCCATCTGTAGCGTAGGCTTGCTAATCATACCTGTAAATGGAACAAACTGCTGTGCTATGGATCTCTGGAAAACAGTATTTACTTTTCCCCTTGTCAGCATTCTGTGTGCTGGAATTTGGATGAGCTCCACGTGTTTCTGTCTCTGCCAGACAAAGTACTGCAGGGGGCTGTGAATGAATGAGAGGATTTAACATTTAATCACTTATTACCACCAACGTCCAAGAACGGATAAAAGAGAAAACCAAATCACTCAAAAATTATTCCCGTAAATTAAATTGTGCGGGTCGTAGTTCTTGAAACTGGTGTGGAAGCGGGCAAACCAACTTCCTTAATGAGAAATATTTTCTAGGAACTGTTCGGACAGGAGAAGCTGGGTCCCATGCCGCTGATTAACACTGCACACTGCAAAGGTCAACTCCGCAACGACGCTCGCTTTATGATCCATGGCTTTGAAGTCAAGTGGAGAATTGTTCTCCTTGCAGCGGAATCCGGGGGTCTGACCTATGCAGGGAAGAGGATCAGCACGTACACAGACCTGAGTGCTGAACTGCTAAAACAGAGGGAGACCTACAGCGACGTGAGATCCCAGCTACACAAGCTTAACCTGAGATGCGGCTTCATCCACCCAGCAAAACTCATCTTGACCTTCCAGAACACAACACACATGTTTTCCTCTGCCAAGGAGGCTTAAGACTTCTTGGAGAACCACATCAAACCCAACACACAAGGAGACAAGCTGACACATTAAACCCAACACACAAGGGGACAAGCTGACACATTAAACCCAACACACAAGGGGCAAGGGGACAAGCTGACACATTAAACCCAACACACAAGGGGACAAGCTGACACATCAAACCCAACACACAAGGGGACAAGCTGACACATTAAACCCAACACACAAGGGGACAAGCTGACACATTAAACCCAACACACAAGGGGACAAGCTGACACATTAAACCCAACAAATCAAATCAAATCACATTTATTTATAAAGCCCCCCTTACATCAGCTGATGTCACAGAGTGCTGTACAGAAACCCAGCCTAAAACCCCAAACAGCAAGCAATACAGGTGTAAAAGCACGGTGGCTAGGAAAAACTCCCTAGAAAGGCCAAAACCTAGGAAGAAACCTAGAGAGGAACCAGGCTGTGAGGGGTGGCCAGTCCTCTTCTGGCTGTGCCGGGTGCAGATTATAACAGAACATGGACAAGATTTTAAAATGTTCATAAAACAGGCAGAACAGTTGAAACTGGAGAAGCAGCACGGCCAGGTGGACTCGGGACATCAAGGAGTCATCAGGCCAGGTAGGCCTTGAGGAATGGTCCTAATGCTCAGGTCCTCCGAGAGAGAGAGAGAGAGAGAAGAAGAAANAACACACAAGGGGCAAGGGGACAAGCTGACACATTAAACCCAACACACAAGGGGACAAGCTGACACATTAAACCCAACAAATCAAATCAAATCACATTTATTTATAAAGCCCCCCTTACATCAGCTGATGTCACAGAGTGCTGTACAGAAACCCAGCCTAAAACCCCAAACAGCAAGCAATACAGGTGTAAAAGCACGGTGGCTAGGAAAAACTCCCTAGAAAGGCCAAAACCTAGGAAGAAACCTAGAGAGGAACCAGGCTGTGAGGGGTGGCCAGTCCTCTTCTGGCTGTGCCGGGTGCAGATTATAACAGAACATGGACAAGATTTTAAAATGTTCATAAAACAGGCAGAACAGTTGAAACTGGAGAAGCAGCACGGCCAGGTGGACTCGGGACATCAAGGAGTCATCAGGCCAGGTAGGCCTTGAGGAATGGTCCTAATGCTCAGGTCCTCCGAGAGAGAGAGAGAGAGAGAAGAAGAAAAAAGAAAGAAAGAGAGAGATAATTAGAGAGAGCATACTTAAATTCGCACAGGACACCAGATAAAATAAATACTCCAGATATAACAGACGGACCCTAACCCCCCGACACATAAACTACTGCAGCATAAATACTGGGGGCTGAGACAGGAGGGGTCGGGAGACACTGTGGCCCCGTCCGACGATACCCCCGGACAGGGCCAAACAGGCAGGATATAACCCCACCCACTCTGCCGAAGCACAGCCCCCACACCACTAGAGGGATATCTTCAACCACCAAGGCCGAGTATAGCCCACAAGATCTCCGCCACGGCACCAGTAAGCCAGTGACTGTAATAGGGTTAGAGGCAGAGAATCCCAGTGGAGGGGAACCGGCCAGGCAAAGACAGGGGGCAAGGGGACAAGCTGACACATTAAACCCAACACACAAGGGGACAAGCTGACACATTAAACCCAACACACAAGGGGCAAGGGGACAAGCTGACACATTAAACCCAACACACAAGGGGACAAGCTGACACATTAAACCCAACACACAAGGGGACAAGCTGACACATTAAACCCAACACACAAGGGGACAAGCTGACAGATGGAACCGCATGACTTGGGTTTGATAAACGTCTCGATTTATAAAGGGTCTTCTGGGTGGGGAGTGACCAATGGGAGGGTTTCCCTGTGGGTCCTGCTTTTTATTTTACATCCATGGGCTTATCAACACCAAAGATAACAATTACATTCTAGAAAAACAATGGTAACACTAGCTATTCTCTCGTGGAATTTGAAAGGCTTTAATATTCCTGTCAAGTGTTCCAGCTGTATTGATATTCTAGTAAGAACCATATTGATATAGCAATGCTCCAAGAAACACACCTGCTCCAAAGGACGCACATGGAATAGAGAACCATTTGTACTGGCTGCTTTTTCATCAGCCCAAAACAAAACGAAGGGTGTAATCAGAATGATACATAAGAAACTCAAAATCACCATTCTTGGTAAAGGCGAAGACCAAGAAGGCAGAATCACTTTCCTTAAATGTATCCATAATGGAAAGAGAATTACCTTTTTAATGTGTATGCACCCCAAATTCATATGATCCTAAGTTTTTTGATTATCTGAACATCATATTGTTAGAATTAACTAAATTCCAACTGGTTATTGGGACAGACATGAATGCCCTTCTGGACATGCAGGACAAATCTACTAAGACCGCAACTACAATCCACAGGCTACCAAGGCTCTCCAACATATACTCTCTGATTACAACCTCATTGACGCCTGGTGAGCTCATAAACCTAAAGCAAAAAAGTACACTTTCTGTTCAAACAGGCACAAAACATTCTCCCAAATCTGAATTTATTTATGCCAGATGGTGAAGTGTGATTCATCACTCCAGAGAATGCATTTTAATGGCGGCGAGCTTTACACCACCCCAGCTGATGCTTGGCATTGCGCATGGAGATCTTAGGCTTATTTGCGGCTGTTCGGCCATGGAAACCCATTTCATGAAGCTCCTGATGAACAGTTATTGTGCTGACATTGCTTCCAGAGGCAGTTTGGAACTCGGTAGAGAGTTTTGCAACCGAGGACAGATGATTTTTACGTGCTACGCGCTTCAGCACTTGGCGGTCCCGTTCTGTTAGCTTGTGTGGCCTACAACATTGCAGCTGAGCCTTTGTTGCTCCTAGCATTTCGTCCCATCCTAAAATGGTTTAGACAGGATTTTATCACCCCCTGGCTGAGTATAGAAAGAAATGTGGTGTTTCCTATTGCCCTGGAAGAGGTGGTCTTCACTGATATGCTTTGGTCCTATTATTGCTCACACAATCTCTATTTTGTGCAAAATTTTGAAACGATGTAACTGGGAAAAATGGCATGCGCATAAGCCAATATTTCACAATAATGACTTGCAATCTGGAGGGCGGCCTTTTGGATCTCCCCCAATGGTTCAAATGTGGAATCTGTATTCTTTGCCGATATCATGGACAGTAATGGTTTGAAAACATTTCAAGATTTAAAAGGCACATACACATTACCAGGCAATTCCTTTTTTCTATATTTACAACTTAGGTTATCTACGCGGGCCTATGGAGTCCCTTGGGAAACCCAACTACCGAATCATCCAATGATGGGATTTATAAATAAATTATCTTGGGTCCCGAAAGGACTGATCTCTATAATGTATAAACACCTTTTGGAAAGCTCATGGAATTCTCATTATTTTCAGCAAACTTAACATGTGTAAATATTTGTTTGAACATAACAAGATTCAACAACTGAGACATAAATTGAACAAGTTCCACAGACATGTGACTAACAGAAATTGAATAATGTGTCACTGAACAAAGGGGAGGTCAAAATCAAAAGTAACAGTCAGTATCTGGTGTGGCCACCAGCTGCATTAATTAGGGCTAGGCATCCCGCTAGCGGGACAACTTCCGGTGAAACTGGAAGGCGCGCAATTCAAATAAATAATCATAGAAATTATGGATATTAAACATGTACATATAAGTGGTACATATAAGTGTCTTATATCGGTTGAAAGGTTAAATTCTTGTTAATCTAACTCTACTGACTGATTTACAGTAGCTATTACAGTGAAAACATGCCATGCGATTGTTTGAGGACAGCACTCCACATCAAAATATTTTTCCACCGGCACAGGTTTAATAAATTCACAAATAGCGATTAAATATTCACTTACTTATTGAAAATCTTCCTCTGATTTGTCATCCAAAGGGTCTCAGCTATAACACGTAGTGTAGTTTTGTTAGATAAAATCTTTCTTTATATCCCAAACTTTGTTTCAACAAGTCAAAATACGTTTGTATTTACTCCTCAGATACCCTAAAATGTAATCAAACTGTAATATTTATTACGGAAAGAAGTATGTTCAATAAGTTACCGATTTTAGCAGGTGCGCCCTGTCTTTATGGCGCGCGCAAACACACATTTCCAATGTGTCCCTGTACTAAAACTGATATTTCTTATTTATTTTTGAAGTTACAAGCCTGAAACCTTGAACATAGACTGCTGACACCCTGTGAAAGCCATAGGAATTGCATCCTGGGAGCTCTCTCTCAACAAAAACAATTCCGGTTGGTTTTTCATTGGATTTTCTCCTACCACATCTATTGTGTTATATTCTCCTACATTATTTTAACAATTCTACAAACTTCAAAGTGTTTTCTTTCCAATGGAACCAATTATATGCATATCCTGGCTTCAGGCCCTGAGCAACAGGCAGTTTACTTTGGGCACGTCACTCAGGCGGAAATTGAGAAAAAAGGGGCCTAGCCCTAAGAGGTTTTTAATTAAGTAATGCAGTGCATCTCCTCCTCATGGAATGCACCAGATGTGCCAGTTCTTGCTGTGAGATGTTACCCCACTCTTCCACCCAGGCACCTGCAAGTTCCTAGACATTTCTGGGGGATTGGCCCTAGCCCTCACCCTCCGATCCAACAGGTCCCAGACGTGCTCAATGGAATTGAGATCTGAGCTCTTCGCTGGCCATGGCAGAACACTGACATTCCTGTCTTGCAGGAAATCACACACAGAATGAGCAGTATACAGTGAGGGAAAAAAGTATTTGATCCCTTGCTGATTTTGTACGTTTGACCACTGACAAAGAAATGATTAGTCTATAATTTTAATGGTAGGTTTATTTGAACAGTGAGAGACAGAATAACAACAAAAAAATCCAGAAAAACGCATGTGAAAAATGTTATAAATTGATTTGCATTTTAATGAGGGAAATAAGTATTTGAACCCCTCTCAATCAGAAAGATTTCTGGCTCCCAGGTGTCTTTTATACAGGTAATGAGCTGAGATTAGGAGCACAATCTTAAAGGGAGTGCTCCTAATCTCAGCTTGTTACCTGTATAAAAGACACCTGTCCACAGAAGCAATCAATCAATCAGATTCCAAACTCTCCACCATGGCCAAGACCAAAGAGCTCTCCAAGGATGTCAGGGACAAGATTGCAGACCTACACAAGGCTGGAATGGGCTACAAGACCGTCACCAAGCAGCTTGGTGAGAAGGTGACAACTGTTGGTGTGATTATTCGCAAATGGAAGAAACACAAAAGAACTGTCAATCTCCCTCGGCCTGGGGCTCCATGCAAGATCTCACCTCGTGGAGTTGCAATGATCATGAGAACGATGAGGAATCAGCCCAGAACTACACGGGAGGATCTTGTCAATGATCTCAAGGCAGCTGGGACCATAGTCACCAAGAAAACAATTGGTAACACACTACGCTGTGAAGGACTGAAATCCTGCAGCGCCCGCAAGGTCCCCCTGCTCAAGAAAGCACATATACATGCCCGTCTGAAGTTTGCCAATGAACATCTGAATGATTCAAAGGACAACTGGGTGAAAGTGTTGTGGTCAGATGAGACCAAAATGGAGCTCTTTGGCATCAACTCAACTCGCCGTGTTTGAAGGAGGAGGAATGCTGCCTATGACCCCAAGAACACCATCCCCACCATCAAACATGGAGGTGGAAACATTAAAATTATAGACTGATAATTTCTTTGTCAGTGGGCAAACGTACAAAATCAGCAGGGGATCAAATACTTTTTTCCCTCACTGTAGCTGGTGGCATTGTCATGCAGGAGGGTCATGTCAGGATGAGTCTGCAGGAAGGGTACCACACGAGGGAGGATGATGTCTTCCCTGTAACGCACAGCGTTGAGATTGCCTGCAATGACAACAAGCTCAGTCCGATGATGCTGTGACACACCTCCCCAGACCATGACGGACCATCCACCTCCAAATCAATCCCATTCCAGAGTACAGGCCTCGGTGTAACGCTCATTCCTTCGACAATAAATGTGAATCCAACCATCACCCCTGGTGAGACAAAACCGTGACTCGTCAGTGAAGAGCAATTTTTGCCAGTCCTGTCTGGTCCAGCGACGGTGGGTTTGTGCCCATAGGCGACGTTGTTGCCGGTGATGTCTGGTGAGGACCTCCCTTACAACAGGCCTACAAGCCCTCAGTCCAGCCTCTCTCGGACAGTATGAGCACTCAAGGAGGGATTGTGCGTTCTTGTTGTAACTTGGGCAGTTGTTGTTGCCATCCAGTACCTGTCCCGCAGGTGTGATGTTCGGATGTACCAATCCTGTGCAGGTGTTGTTACACTTGGTCTGCCACTGCGAGGACAATCAGCTGTCCGTCCTGTCTCCCTGTAGTCTTAGGCATCTCACAGTGCTGACATAGCAATTTATTTCCCTGGACACATCTGCAGTCCTCATGCCTCCTTGCAGCATGCCTAAGGCACATTCACGCAGATGAGCAGGGACCCTGGGCATCTTTCTTTTGGTGTTTTTCAGAGTCAGTAGAAAGGCCTCTTTAGTGTCCTAAGTTTTTACAAATGTGACCTTGCCTACCGTAAGCTGTTAGTGTCTTAACGACCGTTCATTAATTGTTTATGATTCATTGAACAAGCATGGGAAACAGTGTTTAAACCCTTTACAATGAAGATCTGTGAAGTTATTTGGATTTTTACAAATTATCTTTGAAAGACAGGGTCCTGAATATACTGGTACTGGATATACTGTATATATGTACCTATTTTCATATTTTCTACTTTCTTTGCTTTCAGAGGTAGTTATATGAATTTGTGTGTTGTGCCCCCCAACAAGAACAACAACAAAAAATATATAAAGATTTGGTCACAAAAAAATATGTAAAAAAAGCCAGAACTGTTGCAAGTTTGTTAATTTATTCACTGTGACATCATCTTGAAATTCCAATCTAGATAATAATTCATAGTAATATTGCACTGTGCCTTGTCAATTTCAACATGTGAGAGAGAACAAATGAAAGAATTCAAGAAAATATATATATTTTTTATTCCAACTTGCAGTATTTTTCCACAGAAAACGGCTTCTTCAGGGAATCATAACCTAGATTACTAAAATGTGGTACAGTTTAGACCCTCTTGTTATTTGCGATGAAATAAAGTCCAGTTAATTGTGATTGAATCTACGAGTTGCTGGCACCCTGCAGTTTTCTAATGACTTTGGTAATAACTGACCAATATCCAGAGCTAGCCCACAATACTCTGACCAAAGTAATGGCCTGACAATTATGTAGCCATTCATGCCATTGGAAAAGTGGTGTGTCCTTGATGTAATTGTGTGTGTGTGTGTGTGTGTGCTTCTCATGGTGCTCTCAAGACAACTCGGAAACTCGGAACCTCTGAGTTAAAATGTATGTACGTTTTTTGTGAAGAGCTTCCTGTTGGTTGATTTTTAACAATGAGTTTGCAAGTCGAAAATGTCAGAGTTTTCCGAATTCCGAGTTGTCTTAAAAACGGCATCAGTCACCTGAACGGCTCTCTGTAGAGCCACAGTGCAGGGTTATTTATAGGCGTTGTGATGTGATTCCATGGCAGCATCAGGTGATTCTCTTTCTCCTTGTAGATGATTGTTATTGGTGTCTGACTTTAAGAGCAGTGAATGTCAGTGTAATTATGTGTTAGGTGAGGAGAGGCAGAGAGGACGATGCATAGCTAAGCCTGCTGCCTATTTGTCTCCTCTGTTCCTGACTAGAATGTAGAGTTGTATTTTTGAACAGGTTTTTAATGAATTACCTCTGTTCTTCTCTCAGAGGGGATTTGAGCCTGCCTGATTCTCCACAGTGTCAAGTGTTCTGAGTGAAAAGGGACAGGATATGAGATCATCCAACCATGTCAAAGACCTATTAATGATATGTCAGAGAAATTAGCAGTGACAGGAAGCACATTGATTGTTTGAAAGGGCAGCAGACACAGGGTGGAAACTGATTACTTAGGTGGCTCTTGGGGATTGGGATAGGTCACTTTCTGTTCACCCAGGAAGTGCAGAGGTTGAGGATCTCAGCTTGTACTCTATAGAGCACATCTCTCTCTGTATGTGACGGACAGGCAGCCTGCTCTGTCCAGGCCCCAGAGGTTGCACTGAAAGAGACTGACACCACACAGGTCTACCTGAGGGGGTGCCTACCACTAGGCATATGCTTTCAGGCAAATCGAATGAATAACTCATGGCTGTTTCCTCTAGCTATGCTGTCATGACTGCATTTCCTGCTGGTTGTTAGGAAATCACTTATTAATTGAATTGAGAATGATCATAAAGCTTTTTAATTATGAATGGCCTGTGATATGAATATGTTATTGGGGAACAAGCCTAATGAATAATCACGCTTATTACAATGAATTATTTCATACATGACGTTAGCATGCGAGAGAGACAGAGAAAGAGGATGAACGGTAGAGAGTGAATCTACAGTACATTACATTCATATTTTATGTTGTTGAGAGCACGGACAATCGCCTGTTGCATGTGCTCCTGTGGTTTATGACATCCTCTGATCGTCATTTGGGTTAGGGCCAGCCCCACCACTGGTTTGTCTCATTATTTACTTAACCTTTGACCTCTCATGGCTAGAGAGGAAGTGACTAGTGCCTATCCCTATTCCCTCCCACACTTTCTGCATACCTGTACTTTCTAGCACCTACGGTATACATACAGTAATGTACGACTGTTGTTTCTCCCAGGTTGAGGCAGAGACTCAACTGAATTTCCAAATAGGGAATAGTTTTCACAGTTCTCTGTTTACTTATTAATTGATATGTTTATTTATTCCCACATTTCGACAGCTCCTGCAGAAAGCAGAATAGCTTCTCTCTGTGAATTAGTCTCAGTGCCGACCCCGCTACTCATTATCACTTGCTAAAGAAAGCAGCCGCCCAGCATGGAGCCTGTGGCTATGCTGCCTGCTACCTGCTTTCCTGCCTGCTGCCCAATCTCCATAAAGACCCAGGGAAAGGTGTCGTGGAATATTCTAATCATGTGAGAGAGACTTTGTCATTTCTTCAAACAATCATCTTTATTCAATATTGATTAATTATTGCAATAATGAGGCTGGTCGACCCCACACCCTTGAGTGTTGGACCGAATAACCTAACAAATTCAGAGTACTATATATAGCTGACACTAAAAACCCTTAGTCATGGTTGGTTCCACCCCTCCCATGCAGATTTGGGCATCATAAACCACTCTGGGTTCATCCGGTCATTATCTGCACTGGGTTGTTGTCTTAACCCCACCCTGGCTTAGTTTCCCAGATGCAAGGATGATTTTGAGACAATGAGGGATTGTTCTACTCTTAAGCTATCTCTAGTAAAACGCATTCTTGTCTGTGTAATGCAGTCTTTAACTCATTTGTCAGCTCTAGCCATCTCTGGTGACCATACGCCCAGATTAGCTGCAGGGAACAAGAGTGGAGAACATAAAAAACACAGACACTAGCAGGACAGAAATGTCTTACTATTAGTTAAATATTCATTGTTAACTATTAATATCAAATAAATCAGGTAAATACCTATTTTTTCTCTCACATTCCACTCTCAAGAAACTTCTAGAAAAATTCAAAATGTTTAAGTATACATTTAAACTAACAAAACACATCCCTCTGGTGCCTAACATTTCATCCATGGTAAACAACCTTCCTCTGGGTTGCTGAGCTTAATAGCTTCTTTATCAAAACACAGTCAATTTGGAACAAATTAACATCACACACAAGCTTCATTACAACAGATAGGACACCATGCACAAAGGTAAGGTCAGCATGATGAAAATGTCCACCCCATTTAGAACCCTTCCTACACCAGTGACAGACACCCCTCTCTGGGCACTTTGTACACTTAGTACGGAACATGAGCTCCACATCTGGGTCCTTATGCTCAGAATTGGGGTCCTTATCATCAGAGGGAATAGGTCAGGGAAATAATTCAGTTTCCAAATCATAATTAAAAACCCAATTAATTATCCAACCCACAATCCAGAATGACATTGCTCAGTGATTCACATTGGTTCTATCACTCAAAATTAAAACCCTCAACTTAACACACATCAATACTGGCAGAATGGATGGCCATGATAATGTCCCAATTTCAATGTCTCAAGAACAATCAGGAACAATCTGATTCTCCCAAACAGACAAGTCTCACCTGAGCCCCAATACAACGCCTATGATTTGTCAACCAGTGTGCCAGCAATATGAGAGAAGTTTTGGAACAGATCTCTCTTCATGCTCACTCCACATGGACTTATTTTGCACTCCTGGGAGAAAAGGTAGTTGATAGTGTTAACAGTTGATGGTACTCTTTAATAACACAGACCCCAAAGCAAATCAGGGGGAGGAAACATGGATTTATTCAAAGAGGATTAATCATAGATGTTATGCTGAGAGGTAGATGGTCATTCTCTCCTGTCCTCTGTGATGCTCTCTCAGTGATTCTCTGCAGTGGTTCTCTCCCGTGATTCTATCCCGAGAACAAAGGGACAGCATGTAGCTTTATAACCCAGCCCTAGCCTGTGGTTGACCAATTAGAATTCCTTGCGATAAAACTAGCCAATGGCCAAATAACAAGTATCTTATTTCAGAAGACATATTCCTCCCATGTCTCTGAACCATTGATCAATAATTCCCTATTACAGAAAAAACACTACTTCCCTTAATCGTTTATTATTCTATTGACTTCTCGTCCTTTTGACCTCTCGTCCCGTCTCTGCGTTGTGTATTTATCTTCAACACATTCTTCCAATCCCCTCTAGACCCTTTTATAAATAAATATACTTAAAATGTATTTTTAGAAAACAATAAAAACATGAAATAATAGACAGTATAAACAACATTAGCAGTTAGCATAAAATCATTCACATTAAACACCTTGCATTTCTATAAAACACAAAGGGCACATTGTACTTACTGTTACAATAAGAAATAGATTTCAAACAAAGTTATAGAAAATTAGTATTAACAGGTGTAATGATGATGTCCCGATTCCTACCACATCCTGTATTAGGAGGAAACTCAAACCAAAATAAATAAATAATTGTCTACAAGACAATATTGAATCATCCTATTGGCAAGGTAATCATTCACCAAGTCCTTTAAAGGTGACCAGTTCTTCCACACTGGTGTCAGTCCCACATAGTTAACTATTAGAAATGATGTTTTGACAGTCTGCCGGTAGTGAGGAATTCTTCTTCCGTTCCACTGGTTGCACTTCACCGGTGATCTTGTATAGTTTCAGGTACAGTCCTTGAATCGAAGGATATTGCTTCCGCTTCAGACTGTAGATTCTCATAACCTGTAACGAAGGAAACAAAAAAGTGAAAGTAACATGTCCTGGTTTCAAGAGGTTGATATTTCACATAGATTTCCCTAAGTAAGCATGTCCCAGCTTTCAGGAAAACGTTGGCGATTTCACCTAGATATCCCTAATATGATGACTGCGGTGTACAACATAGAAGCTTGTCAGGTTCTGATCACCTTACTATGCTTCTTCACCCGAGATTGGCCCCCGATTGCTAATCAATCAGTTCTTTATTCTCCAGGCTCCGCTTTGTCATCAAAATGGACAAACTTGCAATGAGTGACATGTATCCATTGTGATTATCCCTGGACTTATACTGCTGACCTCGTTATGAGCAAAACCTGATAAGGACCTTCCCATTTTGGCCCTAATGTGTCTGTCACATATTTCTTTACCATTGTCCACTGTCCTGGCACTACGTCATGTCCCCCTCGGGAGTTATTCCCCATTAGAGAGCTGTATGCAATAGTTAATCATTGTGTCACTCATAAAGTGAACGTCTGCTTTTCTCAAATCTAACGTAACTGGTATTAACGTAACTGGTATTATCACGTTGTCCATTGTAGTAACTACCCATGCCCAGCCTGCCTCACACCCCATCCACAATGCTTGAACCATCTGTGTATAAGATAAACTTAGGGTTTTCCAACGTATGACTCTATAAATCCATCAGAGAGCTGATCCAAAACCAACTCACAACAGTCGTGTTCAAGTAATGTGGTATCTGTAGGATACATCGGAGTTGCTGGATTACATGATGTCTTTTCAACTATACCCATGTCCCATAGATCTTTAATCACTACTTTAGTAGCATCCATAGCTTCCTTGCTAATGGTATATTGCTTTGTGCAAGGTGGGGCAACACCTGTCAAGCACACTGGTTCCATATCCAAAGTTCCACACTAATTTTTCTTTGTAGGATGGTTTTGAACTGTATATCCCTGCAGTTGTCTAATTTGCCACATCACCTTTCATTCAAAAATGTTCAATGTAGAGTCAAGTTGCATAATAACATCAAGGCCTAAAATAGGTTGATCAAATGAGCCTATCCACACCCCTGCATCAATCTTCATTGGACCGATAGAAATTGATAATGGTTTGGTTTGTTTCATATCTGTCTTCCCCCCCACTCCTATTGCTCTCATCTTCATGCTCGTGTACTGAGGACATATATGTTTTGCATAAGATATCGGCAATACAGTGACTTCAGCACCCGTATATGACGAAAAATATAGACTGCAAAGTTGTTAACCTCTCTGCGCACGGTGGGACGTTCACGTCCCACATCTACAACATCCAGTGAAATTGCAGAGCGCCAAATTCAAATTACAGAAATACTCATTTCAAACATTCATGAAAATACAAGTGTTGCACACTCTTCAAAAGCTTAGAATATTGGCAATCTCACAGAAAGCATAAAATTTGATTGTCTGAGGACAGCGCCCCGTGTACTTCCTGCATTAGCATAAACATAACCAGCACAGGTGTCACAAAAGTCATAAAAAGAGCTAAAATAAATCGCTTACCTTTGAAGATCTTCTGCTAATGGTAATCCGAAGTATCCAAGCAAGACAATCAATGTTCCTTTTGTTCGAAAAAGTCCCTCTTTATATCCATAAAGCTCCGTTTGGTTGGCACGTTCTGTTCAGTTATCCACCTGCCCAAAAGAGTTCATCCATGCAGACAAACAATATCCCAAAAGTACCGGTAAAGTTCGTCGAAAAAAGTCAAACAGCGTTTCTAATCAATACTCAGATACCCTAAACTGAATATAAATGATTATATTTCAGACGGAATATAGCCTGATGAATAGAAGAGAAAAAGAGCTGAGAGCGCGCTGACTGTTACGCGCGAAATCCATAATAGGACACTTGATGTGACCTCAGGAAGAACTTCTCAAATTCCTTGGTTTTTCAAGATAAAAGCTTGAAACCTTTTTCTAAAGACTGTTGACATCTAGTGGAAGCCGTAGGAACTGCAATCTGGGAGATATTCCCCTATATAACCAATAGGCAACTGAAAACTGGTCACCTCAAAAAAATGCTACTTCCTGGATGGATTTTGCTCGGGTTTTTGCTTGCCATATCAGTTATGTTATACTCACAGACAAACTTCAGAGTGTTTCCTATCCAAAGCTACTAATTATATGCATATCCTAGCTTCTGGGCCTGAGTAACAGGCATTTTACTTTGGGCACGTTTTTCATCCGAACTTCAAAATACTGCCTCCTAGCTCAAACAGGTTTCATGTTCACATATATTCCATCCAATTTCATATGTACACCAGCTGAGATGGGACGTAAAAAGGGGTCTATTAGTTTCCCTCCACAGCATCCAGCAAACTCTGCTGCTGAGTCGGAGAGAGCTTCTTAAATTTCTGAATTAACATTGTGTCATTGGGGCTGTTGTCTTGATTCCATTTTCCCTTAGACGGACCCTGCTTCTCCTGGCCACTTCTCATAAAATCATGTTTTATTTTCTGACATTCTCATTGCCAGTGACCAGAAATCCAGCAATAATGACATTCACTAGGTTTCTCTTCTGCTGAACGAATAATGTTGTTGGTTTCTCTTGGAACCTGCACAACTCTGATAACAGCCGGTTTATTATGTTGATTGATGTCTCTGTCCAGTCGTGACAGTCTGTCGATGATGTCGCCGTAGTTTTGTCTCTCCCAGTCATTAGTTGTGGAAATCATCATGTATGGATTGCATCAACTGATGAGTGATTGCCCCATTTTTGGAGGGATTGAGTGTATCTTCATCTTCCATGTCAGGTAACCCACTGTGTCTAACCACCTCTGCTCTAAACCTGTCTTCAAATTCTTTCGGTTTTTGAACACATTTGGTTATCTCTCCCCAATTGGTGGTTGCATTGGTCAGACCCTTAAGGAAAACATGTATGGCTCTCCATCCATCGGCCACATCTTGCTCTTCACCACCCACAGCTCTGTAAAGATTTTCTTCAACCATGTTCACGGTTGTTCAAAACAATGGCTAATAACTGTAACCCATCATGATGTAGATTGTAGAGTTTCTTATAATGCTTCAAATGGTCCCACGTTTTCATACCACTTCTCGGGGATGTTTCAAAGTTCGTCCAACTGTTTTGGAGATGATTTGTGTGATTACTGTGATTACTGTAACTGGAGCTTTGTCTTCACCACCTTTTACAGCCTGTGTTCTGGTTGGCCTAAGACATTGTTCATTACTCGTTATTACTCTATTGACTTCTCCTCCTTTTGACCTCTCGTCCTCTGTCTCTGCGTTATGTGTTGATCTTCGACATATTCTTACAATAGCTTCAACTGCATGCTGTACACTGGTTGCTGGCTCAGATTCACTCTCTCGATAGAAGTACAGGGCCGGATTGAACACCATTTCTTCAGCCGGTTAGAGGGGGTTTTGAGGTCCACACCGTTTGGTCAAATTATCCCTTCCATGCATCTAGATACCTTCTGTAGTCACAATCCATAATCTCGAGAAAGGACAGATCAAAACAATAGTTTAGTTCAGTTCATTTCTGATACAGGAAATCCTGAAAATAGGAATTTTACCCATATTCTTAATACACATTTCTAAAACAAAAATCTAAGAAAATAACATCACATTCTGGTGAAAATGTTTTCCAAATTGGCTTATACTATGACACTGTGAACCTCATCGCAGTGTGATGGACCCCGTGGACCGAATCACAAATATAACTATTAATTATAACCTTCTCTGTAATTATCATCATTACAAATGACCTTAAATGCATCATCCAATGTATCTTGGCTTTCCAGTGAGGGCGATCAAACCACACAAGAAAGTCAGGACGAAGGTCATTCAAACCCTTCAAATATGTGTTTCTTACTATATTAGACAAATTAATTTTTTTAAATTAACATTTCAAACATTTTGTATCCCAGGTTTCAGTAAGTTTCCAGTACATTTCTTATCAAAAGAATTCACACGTTCAATTAAACTTCAGAAAATTCCATGTGTGTGTGTACCCCTTTAAGATACCTCGGCACTAACCCATATTCATAACCAGTAAGTTATGGTTCACTATATTGGATCACTCTAATATATTGGTATCACCCCGTGGCAGAGGGATACATCTGAGGTGAGGATTTATAGATTCACTCCCGTGTACACCTGTGTCACGGCTGGGGTTGATCTGTATCTTCCCCCCTTGGTTTGTCGTACTTATGTTTCGGTAGCGTTACACTACGACTCCGTGTGCATCCATTAGTATGGTGGCTCTTGCAGCCACAAACTGTAATTTACCTTACACAACTTTCCGACTGGCTTGTTCTATGTGTGTGTTGTGAATTGCTTTAACATGCTAATTATCCTGCAGGGTTTTTTCTTGTTCTTTCCCCTGAAGTGTAAGTGTATCGGGGTGGGCTTTCCACTACGTTGAGACATTAACTTTGGAGTTCCTTAAAGGAGTTACTCCATCATATGGTGCTGTTTTTACTGCTTGGATATTAAACCGGCTAAGTAATATTGCAGTTGGCAAAAAAACTAATAAATCAAATCCATTTCCTGGCTGCTGTTTTTTTGTCTGCCTGTTTTTCCCAAAGGTGTCTTCCCATGTGTTTGCAGAGGTACTGGGTAATTTATCCCTCACCGGGTTTCTATTCCCCCAAGTGGGTCATGACATAGCTCTCCCAGGGCGTTGGTCCCCTGCTCCGTGGCCTTGTTGGCTTGGCTGAGCTTATGGCTTACCTTTGTGACAGGTGTGATGGTGGAATCCCTCTGGGGATCCGCATAACTCGTGTACGCTCTGCCTGGGTTTGAGCCACACGGAGAGGGCCATGGAGCGCCCTACTGGATGCCTGTTTTGTGTGGTGTTCTCAGAACGCCTGCACCTGCACCTGCAGCGATTGGAGGCCATGTGCGAGTGGGTCGGCCAGGCTAGTGCTCAGGCTGGGGACGATCTCCCTCACTCAGGAGTGGTGCGGCAGCGAACTGAGTCCCTCTACTGGGCCCAGTACCCCTCCCAGGAAGCGTGGCTGAAGCCACCGCAGGCAAAGCCCATCTGCTGCCAGTCCTGGACAGGGGCATGAGTCGGACCGCTGGGACCACCTTGAACAGAGGGCGCATGCCCTGCGTCAGGAGGTTGATAGCTTTGATGGCGATGACAGCTGTTCCCTGTTGGCCAGTGATGGGCTGGGGACAATTCTGGCACTGTTCACCACCGTGAGCGTGGCTACCAGGCTGACAGGCCATCAGAAGCCAGCTGGGGTTCATCGCCCCCAGCGGATTGAGAGGCTATGAGGAGCCTACTCACTTGGGTAGCCACTACACTGGACATCAACTGGTGGACAGTGATGACTATCTATCTGTCCCCATCTCTGCTGAGTTCCATGAGGCGGGATAGCTGGACCTCTGCCAAGGCGGAACCCGCGACTGAAGGCAGTCCCCCCAGAGTCTTTGATGCGGACTTGAAAGCCACGTATTGGTCCCTCTGCTCTCTTGGCCGCCTTACCAACGCTGCCATGATGCTGCAGGCGTACCTGCAGACTCTGTTTTCCCGGCTGCAGGAGGGCACATAGGAGCTCCTCCGTGAAGTGATGGAGATGTCTCGCCTGCTTTCCCTGCTCCAGAGGGATGTGGCCCGTGCCTGCGGACGGGCCATGGTGCAGGTGGTTACCTCCCAGCGCCATCTCTGGCTGGCCAGCTGCTCTCCAGAGCACATTTGCCACTCACCGCATCACCCCAGGGCTGACGTTTGGCCCAGGGGTTGATAACATTCTAGAGCAGACCGATAAGGTTCTTAGGGACGGGAGACCCTGAGACGGTTCATGCCGCCTCCTCAGGCCCCGGGTCCAAGGCAGACAGACCGCCGCCACCCACCTGCACCCGAACGACGGTGGGGTCCCTCTCCTAACCCATCGCCTCGTGCTAAGGGACAGCCTGTTTTTCCAACACAGGTCTTCCCGGTTTTTGCAGAGGTACTGGGTAATTTATCCCTCACTGGGTTCCTATTCCTCCAAGTGGGTCACGATATAAGCTCTCCCAGGGTGTCGGACCCCTGCTCCGTGGCCTTGTTGGCTTGGCTGAGCTTATAACTTCCCTTTGTGACAGGTGTGATGGTGTCAACCGTCACCACCATAGGGACGTGCCTGGCAGACCCAGGTGCTCGGAGCGCCAGAGGAGAGGCGGGCCCCGGCAGGACCCCTGACACACCCTTCCCTGGCCGCTTCTCCCGGTCTCAAAGTGGGAGAAGGGTGTAGATTCGCCCTGGGTGTTGTCCACAATGCTCGAGGGGTACCGACTCCAATTCCGGTGCCACCTCCTTCATGGGCCTTCGTGTCACCACGCGGCTGGGGTCCGTCCCTATATATAGACCCTATGTGTCGCGGCCATAGGGTCTATATATAGGGGCAGACCCCAGCCACCCCTATATATACCCGTAGCAGATTTAGTCAGATTGTGTCGCGGCCATGGGGTCTATATATAGGGGCAGACACATATACAGCCGTGACACAGTTGTATATGGGAGTGAATCTGTAAATCCTCACCTCGGATGTATCCTTCTGCCACAGAGTGATACCAATATATAGGAGTGATCCATATAGCTCACATAAACATGGTTGCATTTTATTTATTTAACTAGGCAAGTCAGTTAAGAACAAATTCTTATTTAAAATGACAGCCTAGGAACAGTGGGTTAACTGCCTTGTTCAGGGGCAGAATGACAGATTTTTACCTTGTCAGCTCGGGGATTCAAACTAGCAACCTTTTGGTTACTGGCCCAATGCTAGGTTACTGGCCCAACCACTAGGCTACCTGCCACCCCATATGTAAATAACCTTTGTTGTGTGTGTGTGTGCTGGTGTGTGTGTGGTAAACCATATGGTAAAAACAAACAAAAATGGCTTTATTTAATTTGGTAACTCCTCTTTACCACTGAATCCGGATACCTTTATACCTATAAAACTGCCACATTTCACTAACTGCTCTCCCAAGACCATAGCCTCAGGAAACATTTCAAAGAGAGAGAAAATGACTACCCCCATTCTCCTGGAAGAGAAAGTGTACATTTCTTTAGCATAAGGAATCAGTGATATTTGATCCCAGGCATCTATTAATTAAAAAGCTGTTTGAGACGTGGTCTCCTACTGTCACAACTTCCACCGAAGGTGGCTCCTCTGCCTGTTCGGGCGGCGATCGGCGGTCTACTAGCTGCCACTGACCCCCTTTTCCTTTCCGTTGATTTTTCTGTATTGGTTGCACCTGTTCCTTGTTTGTGTTTTTTTGTTAGGGCTATTTAAGCCGGTTAGGCCCGCCTCCTTTTGTGCGGGCTTGTTTTCTGTTTGTCGGTGGACTGTTGGTTGTATGTTTCTCTTGCTGTGTTCGGTGTCCTGTTTTGGGCCGCTCTTCTGTTTAGTTCGCCTGTTGTTTGGCATTTGACATTTTACGCACCGCAATAAAGATGGTTTCCTGATCCTCTGCTCTCTGCGCCTGACTCCGCACCCACCACTCCTAGCTGTGTGACAGAAGCCCGCACCCGTTCTCATGGAGTCAGCAGGAGCAGCTACTTCCCCTCTCCCATCTATGGAGGAGCGTGTCCTCCATCACACGACCATCCTCCACCGAATCGGGTCAGCGATGGATCAGATGATGGAGAGAATGGACCGATGGGAGAGGAGTGGTCTCCCTACCTCGCCTCCAGCTCCTCCTCCTCAACATACTCCTCCGGCGGCGTCCGGATCCAGCTCGCTTTGTCTCGCGCCCCCAAGGGAGTACGATGGGACGGCGGCTGGGTGCAAGGGGTTCTTTCTCCAGTTAGTTGACATGTCGATCTGACTGGACAACCTGCTGGCTGCTCGCGGGCGGTCAGAAAGTGCCCTATTAGTTCCACCTCCCGGCCCTCCCGCTCCAATCCCTATGGAGTTAGGGGGGGCCGCATCGAGGGGAACCGGAGGAGGAGGCTCCTCCGGCACCAGTTGTGGTCGGAGAGGACACACTGCCGATCGGTGCTGGAGGAGCTCCTCTGGGAGTCGAGAGGGCAGGCAGAGCACTACTCGGTCACCCCAGGTGAGTCAGCACCAGACTCACCCAGAGCTCCCTGTTGGTCACATGTTTTTACTAATCTCTTTCCCTGAGTTTTCTCCCTCTCTCCAGCATAAGGCGCTAGTCGATTCAGGCGCAGCTGGGAACTTTATGGATCGCGGACTCGCTTTGAGGCTAGGGATTCCGCTAGTGCCGATAGATCAACCCTTCCCCGTGCACTCCCTAGATAGCCGACCGTTAGGGTCAGGGCTGGTCAGGGAGGCCACGGTTCCACTGGACATGGTAACGCAGGGGGATCATGGGGAGCGGATTAGTCTATTCCTTATTGATTCACCTGCGTTTCCAGTGGTGCTGGGGATTCCCTGGCTGGCTACTCACAATCCTATGATTTCGTGGAAACAGGGGGCTCTCCAGGGGTGGTCAGAGGAGTGTTCAGGTAGGTGTAGAGGAGTTTCCATCGGTGCCACAACGGTGGAGAGTCCAGACCAGGTTTCCACTGTGCGCATTCCCTCAGAATATGCCGATTTGGCTATCG
>QNTS01004451.1:39535-99012 GCA_003317085.1 Hucho hucho
TCCATGTATATCTCACTAGGTCAGGATATTAAACCTCCTCCATGTATATCTCACTAGGTCAGGATATTAAACCTCCTCCATGTATATCTCACTAGGTCAGGGTATATAACCTCCTCCGTGTATATCTCACTAGGTCAGGATATTAAACCTCCTCCATGTATATCTCACTAGGTCAGGATATTAAACCTCCTCCATGTATATCTCACTAGGTCAGGATATTAAACCTCCTCCATGTATATCTCACTAGGTCAGGATATTAAACCTCCTCCATGTACATCTCACTAGGTCAGGATATTAAACCTCCTCTATATAATAATAATAGTCTTATATCTCTTGTAGAGTTGATAAATTCTTACATATATTTTAAAAGAAGCGTGGATCATCATAATTTGGACCATATAGATTAATGAGCCATATCTGTGTATGGTCCAATAACATATTTAAAATAATCAAATAAATTCTGTTGTGAAATTGTACACTAATGATTTTAAATTACAGGTCATTTTCAGTCAATATGTCTGTATCAGAACATTTAACAAGCTATTCGAACAAAATCCATTTTAAATCAATATATATATATATATATACTTTTTTTTAAAGAATACTATATGCAATGTTGTATAATTGTATTCGTGTATCTCATGCATTTCAATGAGTACAAGCTGATCAGGCTGACCAAAACGAACGGAATAAATATTGCCCAGTTTTTGGGAAGACAATTCTGGGCGAAATAAAGTCCATGACCGACAGACCTGATATCACCGAAAATTCGCCGTCCGTGGAAGTCACGTGCTGAGTGGCTATGTTTGGACCAAATCAAGGCTGGTCAAGACTTGTCACAATCCGAACGAAAAATAAACGTCTATGATTGGTTGAGATTTGGTCCGGACCGGATCAAAAATCTATGTCCGTGGACATTGAAATCAAGGTCGGTCTGGAACTGCACCCAGAAAAGGCGTTGATCCGTGCTCACTGAGGTGTACACTGTTGCCTGAAATTTTATTTGATGAATGCCCATCTATGTGGTTAGCCTACCGTTTGTAAAACACCAAAAAACGACATCCTGACAGGACTAAAACAAGACGTCGGCTGGTGCTTACTAGAGTGTAGTCTACCATGTCCGCCCGCAATAGAATGTTATGAATGCCCATCCAATTAGGTAGGCCCACGGTTGGTAAAACAGGCCATTGCATTGACTTTATTTGTCCTGAATCCTGTGACTAATCAGTTTGGCTATTTTAACTCTGAATATCACCTCCTCAACTTTATCAGGAGACTACTTGCAATGTGTTTACACAGCGGGAAATGCAGAAGTATTTAATTTTTTTCGCTATGATCAGCTTGTCGAAAGAAAATGGAGTGACACTTGAAACCGCTGATCATGACAATGGGGTGAAACTCCTGTACAACAGTTGTGATTGTCCATTCCATATTGCCCATTTTATTTGGACCTGTGGTGTTTTTAGGATATGTTGCTTTGTTAACATGACAGCTCATTTTTATTTGATTGAGCGCCATTTAGGTTAGGCTATTTGATCGGAGAAACCTGCATGATGTAAAAAGTGTCCATCTCATTACGTTGTCATACAATTTATCTCCATCCTGTAGGCTACAGAAAAGGTTAGGTGTGCCAAACAGGTGCTGTATAGATTACAGTTTAATTGTGCTGACCATTTGGAACAATGTAAACATCACTAAATAAAGTGTAAGAGTACCAGAGAGTCTGCTGAAACGTTTTGTTTTGTTGTTAAGCCTTTATTACAGCAAAGACTAAAAACAGTCGCATTCATTCGTGAATGCAATTTCCGAAATTGTAAGTTTTTTAACCTAATTATTCAATGTTTGCTTTATTTTATTATAAAACTTAAAATGATTCATTGCATTTCTCATCATGAATGACTGGTATGCTGTGTGATGACATGAACGAATTGATTGATACAGTAGCCTATATAAGTACTGGAATATAGGCCTCAGTAAACCTGGCCACTTGACCATATCCCCTCCTCCCTTCCAATTCCTCACTTCTCTCACTTCCCTCATCAATTAATCTAAGATAACTCAAGAAATCTGTCATTAATTTTGAAGTTTTTGCAGAGGAGATCATAATTGCGCAAATGTGCATCTGACTAGGATGTTTGGTGGCATGAATATACGGGACAAGGGAGGTCCCGTATGGGACAAACCTATTTAGCCCAATATAAAGGACATCCTGGCTAATACGGGACAGTTGGCAACCCTATTACAGATATAATATTTTTATCCATGAAATAACAGCATACTCAGTTTTCCTTCAGCTCAATTTCTTACCATGGACGGGTCTGTTTTCAAACACTCCAGACGAGCGTGCCAGCCGAAGTAGAGCGCTACAGTTTACTTTTGTTTCCAACCGCCCAGCCCATCCTTCTTCTTCATTGTGGTTTAACGTTGGTTTGCATCCAATAAATGTTGCATCACAGGTGTGATGAGAGAACTCGTTCTGGTGACCACTCTTCTACGGTGCTCCCAGGAGGAGGGGGTGTAGGACAAGAGAAAACACTAGGCAGAGCCCCACCTGTTTTGAGCCCCACGTTTTGCAATAAAAATATATATCATTGAGTTAATAAAGCATACAAACATGGTCTCTTTTTTGTTTTCTTGAGTAAGGCAGCTCCAAAATGCAGGTGTTTCAGACTTGCGCAGTGCTTTCTGTGGTGGTGGGGCAAGGTCATTGGACACAGATACATGAAGTCAAATCACGTTATATGTACAGTAGCTTTGATTGGACTGATCATGTCAACATCATACTTTCATAGTCTTAGCTAGCAGTCATCATCATGAATCAAGTCGACAATCTACTGGCAAATCCTTTTTAATCATTGTCATATGAAGAGAAATAATGAAGAGAAGTTTTAGCTAAAACGTATCGGTGCTCATCGGCCTTTTGACATAAACATTACACAACAAGTTGGAAATTCAACAATGAGTGGTTTGGAAGGAATCAGTGTGGTAACTGCAAGCATTGCAAAGCAATCTTTAGACTGCTATTCAATGGAGCGGCTGTGTGCTCCCAAATCTAAGATTAGGCGTCTATTTTCCTAGTTTAAAATTATAAACATTCAACATTTGCTATTCTGTCAATGAAGCATGATTTGTGCGGCACTCAAAACAAATGTTAACTCAGAACTGCAAAATCTGACTTTAGTGAGTTCGAGACAACTGGGATCTCAGGAAAAGAGCTACGACTGGGAAAATACATTTTGAACTTTCGTCCAACTCGGAATTGTAAATCGGGAACTCGGACCTCTTTCTAGAGCTACGACCTGAAGATCACTGACGTCATCATGATTCAATTTTTCCAGAGTTCCCAGTTGTCCTGAAAGCACCATAAATCCAGAGAATACCAGACTTTCATGACAAAGTTTGATGACAAAAATTTGCCCATGAAGGACCGCCGCGCCACCTTCCTGTTCAAGTGGGCACAGCACAACAAGGTGAATCCAAAAATGTATTGTATGCTGCTGCATAAATGATGTAATATGCCAGGGAGTGTATACTGTTGCTAAGAAAGTGTATGTTGGGTAGTAAGCTGTTAGTAGCACATGTGCCTCACCCTGATAATTAGGTATATTTTTACCTCTTAATTTCGCCTACTGTTCTGACTTGGTGGTGCACATGTAGCCTATAACCTGTTTTTGAGAAATGTAATCATCAAATCTTGTAACAGCTTTCATTGTCTGCTTATTAGCCCCCTTTATTTATCCTACGGTTCTGACTTGGTTTACAGGGAGAAACATGTTCTGAATTCTGTCGCTGTACATTTTCAAAAGTGCGGAACAAATAGCTCATTAATGTCTTAATCGAAATTACGGATTGCCTCTTATCCGCTTCTCGTCCCCTTATGCCATAGTTTGTACGTCTCAATTGTCAGTAGAAAACACATTTGTTAAATCAAGTCAGCCATATTTTTTTTTAAAGGCAGTAAATGAGGCTGGATTAACTGTTTCACTGCCAGACAAGGCTCCGCTGATAGCCAGGTGTAGCAGTGGTAAGGTGTTGGGACTGCTGTTGGGACAGCTTTATGTAGGCCCGAACAGTTTGTGGGTGCCGTTTGTCACCGTTATAGTACAATTCATGTATTGTTTAGTGTTGTGTTGTGGCTTTGTTGACATGCATCCCACAATTACATTTTTTTATTAAATGAACATGCTAAAACCACCACTGTAGCTAAGATTTAAACAGTCTTCTCCAAAGACTGAATATCGTTTCTAGAGAAATAATTACTGTTGTAAATGCTTGTTCTCAATGCATCAGTCAGGTTTAGACTAAAACAAGTCAGTCCAATATGATGATGGTTGTGTTGATGGTGATGATGATGGTGGTGATGATGATGACTGCACTTTGGGACCTGTGACCACAATAATCTCATGATAACAGTTTTTCTTAATTCAATGAAATGAAGGATTTGATGAATGAATGGATCAGATAAATGTGTTTATGTAGGGATAATGATGTAGAAATTTTAAAAGCTTAACAATATATAAAAATACCTTTATATACTTATGCAGTGTAGCCTACTATAAATCAAATGTTTATTCATCACGTGCACAGGATACAGCCGGTGTAAATGGCCCAGGGAAATGCTTGTAAGCTTTTATATACAAAGATGTACAAATATGTCCCTTATTTGACCTTTAAAAAGCAAAGTCCCTGAACTTTCCCTAAGCAGTGACTTCACCTGAGACATGAGGCTCATTCAAGACAGTTAAAGCGATTACTTTTTAGCCAGTAGAGCTGAAAGTGGGCCCCAGGGCCAAAAGTGTTTCCCAAAAATGTCAGAATACATCACATTCGTGCAGATACAGAGCTGAAGGATGGGACTAAAAATAAGATAATAAATGTAAAATATACTGTGTCTGTAAAATGTATATACAGTTGATGTCGGAAGTTAACATACACTTAGGTTGGAGTCATTAAAACTTGTTTTTCAACCACTTTACAAATTTCTTGTTAACAAACTATAGTTTTGGTAAGTCGGTTAGGACATCTACTTTGTGCATGACACAAGTAATTTTTCCAACAATTGTTTACAGACAGATTATTTCACTGTATCACAATTCCAGTGAGTCAGAAGTTTACATACACTAAGTTGACTGTGCCTTTAAACAGCTTGGAAAACTCCAGAAAATGATGTCATGGCTTTAGAAGCTTCTGATAGGCTAATTGACATCATTTGAGTCAATTGGAGGTGTACCTCTGGATGTATTTCAAGGCCTACCTACAAACTCAGTGCCTCTTTGCTTGACATCATGGGAAAATCAAAAGAAATCAGCCAAGACCTCAGAAAATGGGACCACACAGCCGTCATACCGCTCAGGAAGGAGAAGCTTCTGTCTCCTAGAGATGAACGTACTTTGGTGCGAAAAGTGCAAATCAATCCCAGAACAACAGCGAAGGACCTTGTGAAGATACTGGAGGAAACAGGTACAAAAGTATCTATATCCACAGTAAAACGAGTCCTATATCGACATAACCTGAAAGGCCGCTCAGCAAGGAAGAAGCCACTGCTCCAAAACCGCCATAAAAAAGCCAGACTACGGTTTGCAACTGCACATGGGGACAAAGATCGTACTTTTTGGAGAAATGTCCTCTAGTCTGATGAAACAAAAATAGAACTGTTTGGCCATAATGACCATTGTTATGTTTGGAGGAAAAAGGGGGAGGCTTGCAAGCCGAAGAACACCATCCCAACCATGAAGCACAGGGGTGGCAGCATCATGTTGTGGGGGTGCTTTGCTGCATGAGGGACTGGTGCACTTCACAAAATAGATGGCACCATGAGGAAGGAAAATTGTGGATATATTGAAGCAACATCTCAAGACATCAGTAAGGAAGTTAAACCTTGGTCGCAAATGGGTCTTCCAAACGGACATTGACCCCAAGTATACTTCCAAAGTTGTGGCAAAATGGCTTAAGGACAACTTCATGGTATTTAAGTGGCCACCACAAAGCCCTGACCTCAATCCGATAGAACATTTGTGGGCAGAACTTAAAAAGCATGTGCGAGCAAGGAGGCCTAGAAACCTGACTCAGTTACACCAGCTCTGTCAGAAGGAATGGGCCAAAATTCACCCAACTTAATGTGGGAAGCTTGTGGAAGGCTCGAAACGTTTGACCCAAGTTAAACAATTTTAAAGGCAATGCTACCAAATACTAATTGAGTGTATGTAAACTTCTGACTTCAACTGTATGTGCACCATGTCATTGCTCTCGCTCTCTGCTGTGTGTGATCCTTTCTAGCTGTCACTTAAATGGCGAGGCTGAATCTCCTTGTCTGGAGGTCAAATTGCTAGAGGCTGGCCCACGTGGGGGGAAATGTAGAGAAAATGGCGCAGCACAGCTTCCGGAAAAGTCACTTTCAAAGTAGGCATTTCACACACTGACACATCCAACCCAAAGCGGGAGGTTTAAAAAAATACTTGCTAGTCGACCAAAGTACCAGAGCATTTCTTTAAACATTCATAATGTTGCATATAGATCTCGTTTAAGAGAAGACATCCTTCATTTCCATTTGACATTTTAGTAATTTAGCAGACGCCATCATCCAGAGTGACATCCAGAGCATTTCAACTGAGGTAAGTAAGACAACCACATATCACAGTCACAGGGATGTTTTTTGTAAACAGTTCATGATTTGCATTTGAAAAGCTCTTAATTATTTCCAGTCTTTGGCACACAACCCCAAAGTTAACTGTTCCCTCATCGTGTGAGTCTGCACATTCAGACATTGTTTGGGAACTTCTCCTTTAATTCATCAGCCAGGTTGTTCTGGCCCATCATCCTCAGGATCACCAGTGTGATCTTCACAGCTCCCTCATCACAGTAGCTCTCTACCATCCTATCTACTGTGACCAGCCTGTCAGCATCCTCCAGCTTGCCCTTTGAGATGGAAGAGAAGCACCCCACACCCTTAATCAGGTGCCACTGAAATGTATTCAGGTCGCTTCGGCCCAGCTCTTCCAGAGTGTTCAGCAGCAGAAAATGAACCTTTGTTCCTAGACACAGAAATAATAATATGAAACATAACTAAAATAAACAGTCCTGACAGATCAGAACTCTGCTTTTATGTTGATGTATGTAAACAACAAGTCCCTGTTGTGTATACTTGCTGATTCTACCTTTTAATAACTGTAATTGAAAAAGGAAACAAGTGGACGGCACTTAAACACAGGAGTCGACGTGCAACCGAACAATTAACTCATAATTGAAAAGGAAACGGTGCAACACTCACCATTAAGTAACTAATATTTTCTTTAACTTATCTTTAGGATTCTAAACAGCTTCAGTATTGTGTTGGCTGCAAAAATCTGATTAGGGTACTTTCTCCTAACACAATATAATCTCCTGGGGGAAAACAGGAAATTATATTTACCTGCTGTAGCGCCATCTGGTGGTGTAACTGTGGATAAAAAGAGACCTTGATTATAAGTAATCGTCAAGAAATTCTGTAATTTGACAGATCCTCCACATCATTAAAAAGCAGGTATATAGTATTTAAAGTGAGCTAGGTTACACTGCAGGCAAGATCCAATGAAAGGCACTGTACACCATCATTAATTTTACAACACAGAACTATTAGGGTCATTAGAGTTCTTCACATTTGATTTCCTCATAGTATCATTGTTTATGATAAAGACACCACAAGTAGAAGGTTTGATAAGAACTGTTACCTGAAGAGGGAACTTCTGTTGGGGAGACTGTGGATGAGAAAGAGAAGATGTTGTGCTATATAGAAAAATAATGATGTAATTGAATCAACAACAACAACGATACTACTACTACTACAACTACTACAATCACTGTTACTAATGTAATGTAAAATGTCAATGTAAAATGCTACTAATGCTACTAGTTCTATCGTAACTCCTACTCTCTCTGAATTTCAGTTACCTGGTAGTGAAACAAGGCGGTCCCATACACCTTCATTTTCAGGACCGCCATGTTCTTTCAGACGAAGATTCACTTCTTCAACAACAGTTTTTAAACACAACTGAAATGTTGGCATGTAATTTGTATAGGAATCATAATCCACAAACTCTGCTTTCTGAAAAAAAAGCACAAGTATCAAGTCAAACAGAATTGTATGTGATTTCTATATCTTATCAAGGTAGCATCACAAAAATGACTGACCTGTGTTAACACATTTCCTCTCTCTCTCTAGCTCATATTTATTAGCCTACCTTTGGATCTATGTGATGTTCATCTGTTAGATCGGTGGAGAGGGTGTATTCTTGGTCCGGGGTTAGTCTACAATTAGGATTTTTTTCAATGTACATTTCTCCGTCTCTATTCCTTGTCCTCCTGGCCTTACACACCTTGAGAGGATTGGAAATGGTTTGGAACACACTGTCATGATTTAGTAGCAGTACCTGAAACATGGAAGCCCAAATATCGCCCTCTGACCTTGAGGGTATCATCTTGATGTAATGGTTAAGTTGTTGGGTTGGTGAGTGATATACCCCCAGGTCTGGATTCACCATTTAGAATTACATTACACCCCAAAATATTGTTCTGTGGCAAACGGTGAGTTCAACACTGCAAGTTTGATTGAATTCCAACCAAAGAGGGGTTTGACAACTCTGATCTACTAACCTCATCAATGTCAACATTTCTGGGCAGCAACAACACATTTAGGGTGGACTTATTGTTATCATCTGGAAGTTGGTAAAATAGTAGCACCAGAGCACGGATAGGAGAGACAGGAGCTTCCTGTTCCTTGGTGATGCCATATTTGCAGAATCCATTAATGTTTAATATGACATGAGTTTCTGTTGTGTCATGGGGAGGGAGAAACTCCATACTGTCATCATCAGTCACATGGGCTACAGACAGGAAGTCACATCCACCCTCTAGGAGAGAAAGAGAACATTAGTCTTCTGTTCAGATGACAATGACAATCCAGTAGTGGAGTAGTGATGCTACTGATGGTGATTAAGAATACATAGTCTAAAACCTCCCTGGAAATGTATTACTTACCAGAATGAATCTCACAGTGTGGGAGGCGTAGTTGACAGACAGACCCCTTAAGGCATGTAAACTTGAACAGGGGTCCTGCAGGCCTCTTGCCTCTCTGGGCTAGAAGCCTCCTGTCCCAGGGGACTGTCCTATAAACCACCTCTCCCTCTCCCTCCATCCTAAACACCAGGCCTTTTACACTGCACTGGAACAGACCTGCACAGGGGCACTGGAACCTGTGTTACAGGTTTAATTAGATTTCCTGAATTCAAATGTTTTTCTTTTTTTAGCCATTGTCTGTACTAAATATCAATGAGAAAACAAGTAAGAGAAGACCAAGTTACCGAAATGCTCCCTTGCCCTCATGATCATAGACACCTGGTTCAAAGTTCTCAGGAGATCTCTAAAATGTAAAAACAATATATTTGTAATAGTTTGAAGAGTAGTTGAATATAAACAAACTGGTATTTTCTTTCTTTCCAGTGAGGGTCTTACCATGGGAGGGTGAGTAGTACACAGGCTCTGGTCCACTACTCTACATTCTGTGATGCTTAACTCCTCCATGGCCTCAGGTAAGCTGTCAGACACTCTGACACGTTTCTCACTCTTCACTCCAAATGAACCTTGGCTAGATGATGAAAAAGTTAGAGAGCGTATCAAGGGTCTGGGTGGTCTTGACAAGATGAAGGCCTGTCCAACAATGGGATGCAGGAGGAGAGGAGAATCTGCACAGAGAGAAAGTGTAAATATCACATTGGGTGAGTTTTTAGTCTCTGGTTATCGATCAATAACCATTCCTCATGATTTTCTCAAATCAATGTCATCGATATTTCATGTGTAGTTAATCTGCCATTTTCAATCAACATCCTATACTCTCAGAAAAAAGTTACCAAATTGAACTCAAAGGGGTACAAATGCTTGTCACTGTAGTGGTACCCTGTAAGGTACATCAATTGTACCATTCGTTATAGGTACATAATTGCAGTTCGTACCTTAAAAGAGCTAAAAGGTAAACATCTTCCTTTATAGGGTACCACCGCAGAGACAAAGCAATTTGTTCCTTTTAAGTGGCAAAAATGTACCTCTTGTCTATGCCAAGTCCCTCACGTGTACACGCCTCGCCACCATCCCACTTTTGACACAAATGTATTGAATTTGGGGGTAGCCCCAACCGGGACTCAAACCTGTAGTTATGTTTGTGTTGATTAATTACACTTACCTTGTCCTTCAGTCTTGCCTATGGTTCTGGGAGGACTATGAAAAGAGGAACTTGACATTTCCTACAAAATTTCATCTGGAGCTTTATATATATTACTGAGAGTGGGAGGCCTGGTGAAACCATGGCAAAAAAAGTATCATAGTACCTTTACTGCTTGATGCCTGCCTGGCCAAAGTTATAGAAAAACGACCAGATCCCGGCCGGACTTGTTTATTTTCGCTCTCTTCACTGGAAATTCCAGACAGCGGTGTTCTTTTACGCCCTAGGGATAGTAAGAATCAAATGTGTTGTAAAAGCACAAGTTACATTTTTTTAGCACATGTATCAGTCAGTCAGTTTATGATATCCCAAAGTTCTGAGCTGAGTTCCACAAGACATAGTGAAGAGACATTGCACAATCACATTGCTATTAATATTACATTGTTATCAATATAACATTGTTATTGTACAACTTTTTTTACAGTGTCAGAAAGCAGCATTCTCTTTGAGTGAAAGCTTATAATGTAATCAATCTTAAAATGAATAGCAATAGTAACTAGATTAAAAGGTACATCAATAATCAAAAGCTCTTTCTCGCAATGCTGTATATCGCAATTTCTTGGCTTGCAATGTCTCGCAAGTTCACTAAAGTAGGGGCTATCAATGAGTAGGCTAAGCTATTCTACATGCAACAGACCGAAGACTGAACACACACAGACAGACCGTGGAAACGTGTGCATAGGTTATATCTTGGTCACCTGTATCTCAGTCTTGTCTTGCCTGTGAATTAACCAAAAGTATATATAGGCTATCAATGAGTACGTCTAGCAATCTACATTGTGCCAGTGAATTGAATTGCCAAATGCGTCAGTTTAATTAGACCTAAATATGCAATACAAAGTATTGTTCCTATAGCTTATTTAACCTCTTAAGGATCCATCCCTTTTTAAAAATGTTTTCCTAAAATGACAACCAAATCTAACTGCCTGTAGCTCAGGACCTGAAGCAAGGATATGCATATTTTTGATACCATTTGAAAGGAAACACTTAGAAGTTTGTGGAAATGTGAAATTAATGTAGGAGAATATAACACATTAGATCTGGTAAAAGATAATACAAAGAAAAAAAACATGCATCTTTGAAATGCAAGAGAAAGGCCATAATGTATTATTCCAGCCCAGGCGCAAATTAGATTTTGGCCACTAGATGGCAGCAGTGCATGTGCTAAGTTTTAGACTGATCCAATGAACCATTGTATTTCTGTTCAAAATGTTGTATCAAGACTGCCCAAATGTGCCTAAGTGGTTTATTAATAACTAAGTTCATAACTGTGCACTCTCCTCAAACAATAGCATGGTATTATTTCACTGTAATAGCTACCGTAAATTGGACAGTGCAGTTAGATTAACAAGAATTTAAGCTTTCTGCCCATATCAGATATGTCCATGTCCTGGGAAATGTTCTTGTTACTTACAACGTCATGCTAATCACATTAGCGCACATTAGTTCAACTGTCCCTAGGGTGGGACACCGATCTGTAGAGATACTTTTAATGAAACCCTGTTTGTTGATGTCCAGTGGTGTCAAACTCAGAGCACGGGACATATTGAAAAAAACAATGAATTCACAGAACAGACATATCCTGTTGTTTGTTTTTATAAAAGAAAACTGGGCTGGGCCCCTTTGCTACTATGCTGCGACCCTAATGAAAAAGTATTTCATAACTCCAAATAACAAAAACGTAGTTATAGGTTGTTGTAACATTTAAACTTAACATGGCTTTCATTTTTTTGCACTGCATGGATCACCAGTGCGGTTGAATGCAGCATTGCTGTATGGTGCCCTCAAAACGTCTTGTAGTTGAGTAGCCAGTCTAGGCTACTGCTCAAATGTTGCTGTAACAGGCCTATATGTTTCTCCTTTGTGTGGTGTTTTGTTGCAGGTTTAGATTTTTTGGTTATTCAAAGCCAGACTGCAACATTTTAGTATTCTAGCTAGGACTGTGGCATGTGTCTGTACACTTTCCCTCCGCTGAGCGCTGTAAATGGGACACGACAGCAGCGCAATTTAAGTTAAATTCACAGATGCAAGTGCATCTGGCTGTAATTTCATGAAGTACATTGGCAACTCATCATTCAGGGAAGGTGAGCCCCAAATTTTTAGCCCAAAAAAAAGCTCCAAAATGCTGTTGTTTCAGCCTAGCTCAGCGCTTTCTGTGGTGGTGGGAATGCCAACGGAAAATAATGAGGTTAGGTGTTGGTAATGTTCTCTAGTTGACCCATGATTGGCTCAGTGTTCTGACTCATGGGAACACTAAAGTCACCGCCAAGTCTAAGGGTAGAGGTTGAAAATTCAAGCCCCTTGGGTGCTGCCATAGAATTACAGAAGTGCCCATCCAAGAAGGCTCAAGGTCATTGGCCACAGATAAAATGACATCAAATCACTTTATATCTACAGTAGCTTTGATTGGACTGATCATGTCAACATCATACTTTCAAAATCTTAGCTAGCAGTCATCATCATGAATCAAGTAGACAATCTACTGGCAAATCCTTTTTAATCCTTGTCATATGAAGAGAAATTATAGATAAAACGTATTGGTGCTCATTGGCCATTGGATAGAAACATTACAACAAGTTGGAAATGGCAAATTCAACAATGAGTGGTTTGGAAGGAATCAGTGGCTAACTGCAAGCATTGCAAAGAAATCACTAGCCTGCTTTTCAGTGGAGTGCCTGTGTGGTCCCAAGTCTGGGATTAAGGGTCTCTTTTCCAAGCTTAAAATGATAAACATTCAACATTTGCCATGCTGTCAATGAAGCATGATTTGTGCCGCTCTCATGGCTGGAGTCTTTGACAATTTTTAGGGCCTTCTTCTGAAAGCTTGGCCCCAATGATGCACAGGGCCGTACGCACTACCCTCTGTAGTGCCTTGCGGTCGGAGGCCGAGCAGTTGCCATACCAGGCAGTGATGCAACCAGTCAGGATGCTCTCGAAGGTGCAGCTGTAGAGCTTTTTGAGGATCTGAGGAACCATGCCAAATCTTTTCAGTCTCCTGAGGTGGAATAGGCATTGTCGTGCCTGACTGTCTTGGTGTGTTTGGACCATGATAGTTTGTTGGTAATGTGGACACCAAGGAACTTGAAGCTCGCAACTTGCTCCACTACAGCCCCATCCTGTAGTCCACAATCATCTCCTTTGTCTTGATCACGTTGAGGGAAAGGTTGTTATCCTGGCAGTGTCTCTGACCTCCTCCCTATAGGCTCTCATCGTTGTCGGTGATCAGGCCTACCACTCGTGCCGTAAGCAAACTTAATGATGGTGTTGGAGTCGTAATTGGCTATGCAGTCATGGGTGAACAGGGAGTACAGGAGGGGACTGAGCATGCACACCAGAGGGGCACCGGTGTTGAGGATCAGCTTGGCCGATGTGTTGTTACCTAGCCTTACCACCTGGGAGCGGCTCATCAGGAAGTCCAGGATCCAGTTGCAGAGGGAGGTGTTTAGTCTCAGGGTCCTTAGCTTAGTGATGAGCTTTGAGGGCACTATGGTGTTGAACGCTGAGCTGTAGTCAATGAATAGCATTCTCACGTAGGTGTTCCTTTTGTCCAGATGGGAAAGGGCAGTGTGGAGTGCAATAGAGATTGCATAATCTGTGGATTTGTTGGAGCGGTATGCAAATTGGAGGGGGTCTAGGGTTTCTGGGATAATGGTGTTGATGTGAGCCATGACCAGCCTTTCAAAGACACTTCATGGCTACAGACGTGAGTGCTTTGGGTTGGTAGTCATTTAGGAAGGTTACCTTGGTGTTCTTGGGCCCAGGGACTATGGTGGTCTGCTTGAAACATATTGGTATTACAGACTCGGTCAGGGACAGGTTGAAAATGTGAGTGAAGACACATGCCAGTTGGTCCACGCATGCTCAGAGTACACGTCCTGATAATCTGTCTGGCCCTGCGGCCTTGTGAATGTTGACCTGTTTAAAGGTCTTACTCATATCAGCTACGAGAGCGTGATCACATAGTCGTCTGGAACAGCTGATGCTCTCATGCATGCTTCAGTGTTGCTTGCCTCGAAGCGAGCATAGAAGTAATTTAGCTTGTCTGTTAGGCTCGTGTCACTGGCAGCTCGCGGCTGTGCTTCCCTTTGTAGTCCGTAATAGTTTGCAAGCCCTGCCACATCCGACGAGCATCGGAGCCGGTGTAGTATGATTCAATCTTAGTCCTGTATTGACACTGACTGTTTGATGGTTCGCCGGAAGGCATAGCGGGATTTCTTATAAGCGCCTGGGTTAGAGTCCAGTTCCTTGAAAGCGGCAGCTCTAGCCTTGCGGATGTTGTCTGTAATCCATGGCTTCTGGTTGGGGTATGTACGTACGGTCACTGTGAGGAAGACGTCATCGATGCACTTATTGATGAAACCAGTGACTGATGTGGTGTACATATTCCAGTCTGTGCTAGTAAAACAGTCCTGTAGCTTAGCATCTGCGTCATCTGCCCACTTCCGTATTGAGCTAGTCACTGGTACTTCCTGCTTTAGTTTTTGCTTGTAAGCAGGAGGATAGAGTTATGGTCAGATTTGCCAAATGGAGGGCGAGGGAGAGCTTTGTACACGTCTCTGTGTGTGGAGTAAAGGTGGTCTAGAGTTTTTTTCCCCTCTGGTTGCACATGTAACATGCTGGTAGAAATTAGGTAAAAACTGATATAAGTTTAAAGTCCCCGGCCACTAGGAGCATCGCCTCTGGATGAGCGTTTTCCTGTTGGCTTATGGCCTTATACAGCTCATTGAGTGTGGTCTTAGTGCCAGCATCAGTTTGTGATGGTAAATAGACAGCTCTGAAAAATATAGATGAAAACTCTTGGTAAATAGTGTAGTCTACAGCTTATCATGAGATTCTCACCTGAGGTAGAGTAAAACCTTGAGACTTCCTTAATATTAGATTTCGTGCACCAGCTGTTATTTAAAGACACAGACCGCCACCCCTTGTCTTAACGGAGGCAGCTGTTCCATCTTGCCGACGCACCGAAAACCCAGCCAGCTATGTGTTATTCATGTCGTCGTTCAGCCACGACTCTGTGAAACATAAGATATGTAAGTTAATGTCCCGTTGGTAGGATAGTCTTGATTGGAGCTCATCCATTTTATTATCCAATGATTGCACGTTGGCTAATAGGACTGATGGTAGAGGAGGATTACGCACTTGCCGTCTGATCCTTACAAGGCACCCCGACCTATGTCCCCGATATATCCGTCTCTTCTTCATGCGAATGATGGGGATTTGGGCCTTGTCAGGTGTCTGAAGTAAATCCTTCACGTCCGACTCTTTAAAGAAAAACTCTTCGTCCAGTACGAGGTGAGTAATTGCTGTCCTTATATCCAGCAGCTCTTTTCAGTCATAAGAGACATTGGCAGAAACATTAATGTACAAAATAAGTTACAAATAACATGAAAAAAACACATTGGTTAGGAGACCGTAAAACGGCAGCCATTGCTTCCGGTGCCATCTCATCACTGACGTCATCATGATTTGAGTTTTTTTTCCAGAGTTTGCAGTTGTCTTGAAAGCACCATAAATCCAGAGAATGCCAGACTTTGATGACAAAATTTGCCCTGAAAGGACCGCGGCACCACCTTTTCATGTGAGCACAACAAAGATGTCTGGTATGCTGCTGCATAAATGATGTTATGCGCCAGGGAGATATGTATACTATAGCTAAGAAAGTAATACTAAGTGTATGTTGGGTAGTAAGCTGTTAGTAGCCCATGTGCCTCACCCTAATCATTTGGTATATTTTCCCCTCTTAATATCGCCTACTGTTCTGACTTGGTGGTGCACATGTAGCCTAGAACCTGTTTTAGACAAATGTAATCATTGAATATTTCATTGTCTGCTTATATGCCCCCTTTATTTATCTTACGGTTCTGACTTGGTGTACAGAGAGAACACTTTATGAACGGCACATTTTGAATTCTGTTGCTATATATTTGAAAAGTGCTTAACAAATCGTTATATTGACTACGTCCGTCCTAGCTCGCTCAGTCTTAATCAAAATTAAGGATTGCTTCTTATCTGCTTGTCATCCCCTTATGCCATAGTTTGTACATCTCAATTGTCAGTAGAAACCACATTTGTTTAAGCAAGTCAGCCATATCAGCAATGTTTTTTTTAAAGGCAGTAAATAAGGCTGAATGAACTGTTTCACTGCCTGACAAGGCTCCGCTGATAGCCAGGTGTAGCAGTGGTAAGGTGTCGGGACTGCTTTTGGGACTCTGCTGTTGGGACATCTTTATGTAGGCCCTAACAGTTTCTGGGCACCGTTTCTCACCATTCTAGTGCAATTTTTTGTATTGTTTAGTGTTGTGTTGTGTCTTTGCTGGCATGTATCCAACTTCTTTTGTCCTTCCTGGTTGGACTTGTCCGTTGAACAGTGTCTCCCAACCCCTCTCTGTATTCAGTAATTATGCTGCAATAGCTTATGTGCTGGGGGCTGGGGTCAATTTGTCTTATCTGGTGTACTGTGTGTTCTTAGGCATCAGTGTGAGTACCTACCGCCATGCGTTTTTTCAAGTGTCATCATAAAACCATAACAATAGTCATGCATTTGGAACAAGAAGGGAGGGAGCAGCCCCCCATCGAGGGGACAGTAGTGGAGAAGGTGGAAAGTTAAGTACCTCGGCGTACACATCACGGACAAACTGAAATGGTCCACCCACACAGACAGCGTGGTGAAGAAGGCGCAACAGCGCATCTTCAACCTCAGGAGGCTGAAGGAATTTGGCTTGTCACCGAAAACACACAAACTTTTACAGATGCACAATCGAGAGCATCCTGTCGGGCTGTATCACCGCCTGGTACAGCAATTGCCCCGCCCACAACCGTAAGGCTCTCCAGAGGGTAGTGCGGTTTGCACAACGCATCACTGGCGGCAAACTACCTGCCCTCCAGGACACCTACAGCACCCAATGTCACAGGAAGGCCAAAAAGATAAAGGACAACAACCACCCGAGCCACTGCCTGTTCACCCCGCTATCATCCAGAAGGTGAGGTCAGTACAGGTGCATCAAAGCTGGGACCGAGAGACTGAAAAACAGCTTCTACCTCAAGGCCATCAGACTGTTAAACAGCCATCACTAACATTGAGTGGCTGCTGCCAACATACCGACTTAAATCTCTAGCCACTTTAAACATAGGAATTGGATGTAACAATGTATCACTAGCCACTTTAAACAATTTTGTATATAATGTTTACGTATCCGACATACTCATATCAAATGTATACACTGTACTCTAAACCATCTACTGAATCTTGCCTATGCCGTTCGGCCATCGACCCAAATCTCTAGCCACTTTAATAATTATAATTGGATGAAATAATGTATCACTAGCCACTTTAAACAATGCNCAATGCCATTTATATAATGTTTACATACCCTACATTACTCATCTCATATGTATATACTGTACTCCATACCATCTACTGCACCTTGCCTATGCTGGTCAGCCATCGCTCATCCATATATTTATATGTACATACTCGTATTCATTCCTTTACTCTTGTGTGTATAAGGTAGTTGTTGTGAATTTGTTAGATTACTTGTTAGATACTACTGCATGGTCGGAACTAGAAGCACAAGCATTTCGCTACACTCGCATTAACATCTGCTAACCATGTGTATGTGACAAATAAAATTTTATTTGATTTGAATGCTGGAAGAAATATGAGGAATTTTAGAAGTGTTCTTGCTGAAGTAAACAGACAAATAATGTATTAATCTTACTCTTGGTGTGTTCATCCTCACTTCTGCTGGGAAAGGAGCTGCTACAAGTCGCCTCACTAGCTGGTCCAAAGTTTTCTTTTTGGGCCTTCCATGTTGGGGCCTGGAATTTGTGTGGAAGAAAAACTAGAAAGAAAGAGAAAAGAGCGAGTTGTTAGTCATACATAATACAATCAGCATCTTAACAAGGAACAGAGCTGGAAACAGATGTATCCGTCTTGCTGTGTCTATCAAAGTCTCTGCCGCTACACCAACTGCAGATGTGTTCCTCTGGGTCAGTTAAGTTCACGTAGACCCCACTGTCCGTTGTTATGGAACTATGTCCACGGAAATGATATGTCTACGGCTGAGCCATCAGGAATTTCCATCTTGTAAAATATCTGCCAGGATGCTGGGGTATGACAATCTGGATACCCCACTAATGGGCCTATTACCTCTTCTGTGTTTTCTTTTTAACGCCCTTGTAAGAGTTTTCAGTTCCATCTTCCTCAGGATCCTCAGCGTGATCCCCACAGCTCTCTCAACGCCGTATCTCTCAACCATCTGATTCACTGTGTCCTGTCCGTCAGCATTCCTCAGCTGGCTCTCTGGGATGGGAGGATAGCCAGGCAGCTGGCCGCTAGCTAGGTTAGACTGAAAGTCCCTAAGCATGTCTCCGAGCTTCTCCAGAGTGGCCAGCAGCAGATCTGGTACTGTCTTCATTGTGGGTCTCTAGGTGCAAAGAAATAGTAAAGGTAGAATCTTAATTTGGTAATTATTGTACTACTATTTTCTGTATTTTACTAGAGTTTGTATTCTCAGAGCCCAAACATCTCCTCTCCTCACCGTGACCAGTGCATCTTTTTCCTTTGTGATTCCTTTGCTGCCTGATGCTTCTCTGTCCAATGTACTAGGACTGCCAACCAGCAGGATAAGTTCCTCCTCAGTACTTCTTACAGATGTGGGTGGCATGAGAGCCCCTGATGAGAGAGAGAATATCTGCGTTCGAGTACTGTCATCATTTTGAGAACTCGCATCTTAGCTCAAAACAAGGCTGAAGGCAAAACGTTTGCAGAACGCTATCGGTTGTTCCAATTACTAGTTGTTCAGGTACAACTAAAAACAAAATGTATCATATTTTCACTGCACTTCACATATTCCACAAATAAAAAACATATCTTAGCGTTTGACGTGTCAGTGCTTCTAAAACTAACCTGCTGTATATTGTGAGTACTTGATTAGCAATCGAAACCGAATACTTGCAATCGAATACTTGCGTATTTGCGTCCATGCCCAATAGGGGCAGGAGCCTCCTGCTTGATGTACAAGTACACCCCTTGGGCAGGACACTAGTCTATCTCCTGTTTCTTTAGGGTGAGGCAGCTTGATGTACAAGTACACCCCCTGGACTGGACGCTAGTCTGTCGCAGGGTCTTACCCCCCAATCCATCTCCTAAATGCTGAGTGCCAAGCAGAAGTATTTGGTATGACTTCGGGGATTGAACTCCCAAACTTCCAATCTCAAGGTGGACACTAGCCACAAGGCTACGGAGTTGGTAACTAAATCATATTTCTACTATAATCTTAAGACAACAGATCCGCTTGTTCAAACATGTGGTCGCGCCACATTGCATGTACAGTTATCAATTTCTGCCATGTTTCCATATAATCTAATCTAAGTGTTGTGGTTCCAAACGAGGGTTATTGTTATGGAAATTTTGTTCTCAATGTTCACAAACTGAACTTTAATTAACCTACTCTGTCTGTAACCCAAAGGTCGTAAAGCTTTGGTTAAGATGAAACAGACAGAGACCCAGCTACAGAGATCATTATGTCAAAGGTTCAAATCACAATAAGAACACAGTCCTTTATATGTACATACAATTTAACTCCACCCCGCTTTAGACGGGCTGTGTTTTACAAATAACATCTTATCACTTCTAACAGCTTTCTGACTGTTTCTCCCCTCCCCGGGTGAAGAAACCGTTTTCCTGTTATAGGGTCCAGTTATACATCGTCTGTCGACAGTTCTCCTGTTCCTGTTATCTCAACTCCATCCTGCTTAGGTTGCAAAATAGTAACACGATGTCTTAGTCTTTTAAAAAGTTCTAGTCTTATTCCTCTAACACCTATTACATATATTTTCAGGATTTAATATTCTTAGTAATTACTTAAACATATTATTTTAAACATATAATAATTTAGTCATTAAACATAAATCATATGAATTTATTCATAACAGTTATCTAAACCTGTATATGATTGTCTGTGTGTTCAGTACTATTTCACAAGGATGTTCACCAGCTCTTTCATTCTCACCTACAGTTCTGGGATCAGCTGCAGAAGTGGACAGCTGCAGATCTGGAATAGTCTCCGTTGTAGGTTCCTATATGTAAAATCATAGAATAGGTTGGATCTTAACCTTGATTAAAAAATTACGTCCAAACTGTACCTAATGCCACAATTACTGTGAAAACTCTTATTGAAAACCAGTTATGATATTGAATACCGCAAAGAAAATAGAGGGAATTTTTTTTCCATCAATAGGTGAATCAATATTTGAATAGTTGGCTACCTCTGGTGGTACAGGACTGCTGGCAAACACAAGGGACATGGAGGTGTGAGGATGCTGAACTGCAAACCCTGGGTAGAGGGGCTCAGTGAATGTGGCCTGGAAAGTGTGCAGGTGGGTCATTGTGTCAGAGAAGACCTCGTAGAAGGACAGAGTGCCAGCTGGCCAGTCCAGAAACACTCCTACTCTGGGGAGTGGATGGGAGGAGGACTGGTCTCTCTGGGGAGAGTTGTTGAGGTGCTGGTCAGGTATACCAGTCTCTTCATTATTGTGCAAGGCAGAGTAACCATCCCGATTGCAGATCAGACACCAGGACTCATTGTATCCAAGCTTACAGACACGACGTCTTCCTTTCCTGCTGATGCCTTCATATGTCATTCCTATGGTAGCCTCCATTCCACTCCACTCTACCTCCCAGTAGCAGTGTCCAGTCAGACCCTCTCTACACAGCACCTGGGTATAGTGATCAAATCTCTCTGGGTGATCAGGATACGGCTGCTTCTCTTTAACCCTCTCCACTCTTCTGTTCCCCTCAGACAGAGAGAGCTCTCCGTGTGCTGTGTTTGGGTCCAGTGTGAGATCACAGGCATCTGCAGAAGAGAGGAGAAAACAGTCGCTGGATCAAGCTGGTGTTTGAGTGTGCATGTGTGTGGTTATTAATTAGCTTTTTGTTTAATAGAGGAATATGATTAAATCCTCATAACTAACACCCTTACATTTCTTCATCAGCTGTGGTTTAACCCAGATCTCTTCATTATGGTCCACACTGTGGGAGAGACAGAGGAACAGACAGAGTGAGTGACACAGGTTCTGTATGAACTAAGGCTGGAAGAGTTTTACAAAAACATGTTTGGAACTGACTGAATATCAGGGAAGACTGTTTGGCATTCTTTCTGACATTCATGATTGCCACAACTAGAACTCAGAATTGTGGTTAAAATAGGAAATAAACTTTAACCTAAATAAACTATTTTCACAGTAACTGTACTAACTTGAGTTTCTCCAGTCTACAGTGTGGATCCGCCAGTCTAGCAGAGAGCAGCTTCACTCCGGAGTCTCCTGGGTGATTGAAGCTCAGGTCCAGTTCTCTCAGGTGGGAGGGGTTTGACCTCAGAGCTGAAGCCAGATATGCACAGCCTTCCTCTGTGACTCTACAGAATGACAGCCTGCGGAGAGGTCATTAGGATTTTATAACAGGACCATTTCTAAATCAAATCAAATGTTATTGGTCACATGCAGATGTTTAGCAGATGTTATTGCGGGTGCAGTGAAATGCTTGTGTTCCTAGCTCCAACAGTGCAGTAGTATCTAACAATTCACACAAATCTAAAGTAAAATAATGGAATTAAGAAATATACATATTAGGACGAGCAATGTCGGAGTGGCATTGACTAAGTACTAACGTCAGTTTCTATAGTTTACAGTGTAAACTATAGAAATGTGGATTCTCCAGTTAACCCAGTATTTACCTTATTGGTTGAGCTGACTTGCTGGCTACTGCAATGATGTTATGCTTTGACAAATCATATTGTTATTGAGCAGGTATGTTTCTAAGTACTAACCTCAGTTTCTGTAGTTGACAGTGTGGATTCCCCAGTCCTGCAGAGAGCAGCTTCACTCCTGAATCCTGCAGGTCATTGTGACTCAGATCCAGCTCTCTCAGGTGAGAGGAGTTTGAGCTGAGAGCTGAGGCCAACACTTCACACCATTTCTCTGCCAGGGAACATCTATTGAGCCTAAACAACACATGGATTCTATTTTAACATATATAGTAACAAGCAGACAACATTGAGAGCAGGAGCACACCAAGTCAATACTGTACATTTTCTGGAAAGAGCTGGTAAACATGAGAAGAAAAATAAAATGTACCAAAAAAAGCTCTCAGGCTGACAATTAGGTTATCCGTCCAAAACTCTGTGTTCTCATCACATGAAAAACCACCCAAAAGTCCACTGACCTCAGTATCTCCAGTGGATGTTTCAGTGCAGCAAAAAGTACCCTCAGCCTGTCATCATCATCATCATAAAACAGCACACTGTTCCTCAGGTCCAGCTCTCTCAGAGTTGAGTCTGCTGATTGTACAGCGGAGGCAAGGGATCCACAGACCTCCTCAGAGAGTCGAAAGCCATCCAGTCTGTAGAAACAATATGACTTAAACAGAGTGTGATGTAGTGTAGGTCAGATACACATAACATCATTATTCAGAATATGTCATTTTAGATGGTAACACATTTAGTACATCAACACTTAGTGAGGCACGTCTGTAGGTATGTAGTCACGTCTGTAGGTATGTAGTCACGTCTGTAGGCCTGTGGTCATTAAATTAATAATGTTGACAGCCTGATCATTTTACCCCTCAAAAACTGCTCAACAATAAATAAACCTTTAGGTTATTGTCATGTTATAACCCTTCTAAAGTACTGACCGCAGTGTCTGTAGTTTACAATGGGGATGTTTCAGAGCAGTAAAGAGGTCCCTCCCACCACCGTCAGACAGTCCACTGTTCCTCAGGTCCAGTTCTCTCAAAGATGAGTCTGCTGATTGGAGAATGGAGGCCAGTGATCCACAGTCCTCCTCATAGAGTGTAAAGTTACCCAGTCTGTAGAAACAGAGACAATATCACTCATACAGAGTGTGATGTAGTGTATAAACAAGTATGATCAAATAATAATTATACACTATATACACACACAAAAGTATGTGGACACCCCTTCAAATCAGTGGATTCGGCTATTTCAGTCACACCCATTGCGGACAGGTGTATAAAATCGAGCACACCGCCATGCAATCTCCATAGACAAACATTGGCAGTAGAATGACCTTCCTGAAGAGCTCGGTGACTTTCAACATGGCACCGTCATAGGATGCCACTTTTCCAACAAGTCAATTTGTCAAATTTCTACATTTCTGCCCTGCTAGAGCTGCCCCGGTCAACTGCTGTTATTGTGAAGTGGAAACGTCTTGTAGCAACAGCGTCTCAGCCGCAAAGTGGTAGGCCACACAAGCTCACAGAATGGGACAGTAGAGTGCGGAAACACGTAGCGCGTAAAGATTTCCTGTCCCCGGTTGCAACACTCACTACCGAGTTCCAAACTGCCTCTGGAAGCAACGTCATGACAAGAACTGTTTGCCGGGAGCTTCATGAAATGGGATTCCATGGACGAGCAGCCGAACACAAGCCTAAGATCACCATGCGCAATGCCAAGCATTGGCTGGAGTGATGTAAAGCTCGCCGCCATTGGACTCTGGAGCAGTGGAAACACGTTCTCTGGAGTGATGAATCACGCTTCGTCATCTGGCAGTCTGACGGACAAATCTGGGTTTGGCGGATGCCAAATGCTACCTGCGCCAATGCAGTGCCAACTGTAAAGTTTGGTGGAGGAGGAATAATGGTTTGGGTATGCTTTTCATGGTTCGGGCTACGCCCCTTAGCTCCAGTGAAGGGAAATCTTAACACTTCAGCACACAATGACCATCTAGACAACAGTTTTGGGAAGGTCCTTTCCTGTTTCAGCATGACAATGCCCCTGTGCATTGTCATGAAATTGTTTGTCAAGATTGGTATGGAAGAACTTGACTGGCCCACACAGAGCCCTGAGGTCAACCCCATCTAACACCTTTGGGATCAATTGGAATGCAGACTGCGAGCCAGGCCTAATTGCCCAACATCAGTGCCCAACCTCACTAATGCTTGTGGCTGAATGGAAGCAAGTCCCCGCAGCAATGTTCCAACATCTAGTGGAAAGCCTTCCCAGAACAGTGGAGGCTGTTATTGCAGCAAAGGGGGGAACAACGCCATATCAATGCTCATGATTTTGGAATGAGATGTTCAGACGAGCAGGTGTCCACCTACTTTTGGTCATGTAGTGTATATAGAATGTATCAGAGCACACCTTTGGGGTTATAATCTGATTCCAACAAACTGTCCAACAATTTTGGGGTTCTCTTGACCCAACCAACGGTATACTGACCTCAGTGTATCCAGTTTACAGTGTGTATGTTTCAGTGCAGTAAAGAGAACCTTCACTCTGCCATGAAACCTCCGACTGTTCCTCAGGTCCAGCTCTCTCAGATGTGAGTCTACTGATTGGAGAATGAAGGCCAGTGATTCAAAGAGCTCATGTTGGAGTACCCAGCCAGAAAGTCTGTAGAAACTGAGAAAATATGATTAAATATCAAGTAAAGTTGAATATGGGTTGAGAATATCGAAACAGGTATACCAGTTGTTTTTCAATTCAGTCTTTCTCTAGGAAATATTGAGACAATGTTTGCTGACTCTTTGATCCTGCCTGGTGACATACGTGCCTTCAGTACCAGAGCTATCAAAAATTATCGCAGATTACAGACAAATGCAAACGTGATGAAAATGAGATGAGGGCACACACATGCGCATGGTCACATGCGCATGTGTTTGTTGGTCTGATGTGATAAATGAGGAGCATCCAGACACAGCACTTTATGAAATTGCTTCTTCCAATTATTGATAAACATGCACCTGTTAAGAAACTGACTGTTACAACTGTTAAGGCTCCATGGATTGATGAGGAATTGAAAAACTGTATGGTTGAAAGAGATGTGGCAAAATGAGTGGCTAATAAGTCTGGCTGTAAATCTGACTGAGAAATTATGTGACTAAACTCAACAAGAACAATAAACTTTATTATGAAGCCAAGATCAATGATATAAAGAATGATGGAAAAAAACTTGAGTACTTTAAATGAAATTATGGGCAAAAGACAAATTCAACTCCATCTTTCATTGAATCAGATGGCTTATCCATCACAAAACCATTTGATGTTGCCAATTATTTTAATGATTATTTCATTGGCAAAGTGGGCAAAATTAGGCAGGAAATGACCACGACAAACATTGAGCAATTATATTTATGTATAAAAAAACTAATAATGAAAGAAAGCAGTGCAAGTTTGAATTTTGTAAAGGTAGTGTGGGAGAGGTGGAAAAAATATTGTTAACAATCAATAATGACAAACCTCCTGGCATTGACAAGTTAGATGGAAAGCTACTGAGGATGGTAGCTGACTCTATAGCTCTATCCTATCTGTCATATTTTCTATTTGAGCCTAGAGGAAAGTATTTGTCCTCAGGCCTGGAGGGAAGCCAAAGTAATTCCGCTACCCAAGAGTGGTAAAGCGGCCTTTACTGGTTCTAAAAGCAGACCTATAAGCTTGCCGCCAGATTTTAGCAAACTGTTGGAAAAAATTGTGTTTGACCAAATACAATGCTATTTCTCTGTAAACAAATTAACAACAGACTTTCAAGCATGCTTATAGAGAAGGGCACTCAACATGTACTGCACTGACACAAATGACTGATGATTGGTTGAAAGAAATTGATTAGATGATTGTGGGAGCTGTACTGTTAGATTTCAGTGCAACCTTTGATATTATTGCCCATAACCTGCACTAAACTTAAGTGCTATGGCTTTTCAACCTCTGCCATATCGTGGATTCAGAGCTATCTATCTAATAGAACTCAAAAGGTTTTTCTTTAATGGAAGTGTCTCTGTCAAACATGTAAAGTGTGGTGTACCGCAGTGCAGCTCTCTAGGCCCTCTACTCTTTTTACCAATGACCTGCCACTGGCATTAAACAAAACGTGTCCATGTATGCTGACGATTTAACCATATAAGCATCAGCAACCACGGCTAACGAAGTCACTGAAACCCTTAACAAAGAATTGCAGTCTGTTTTGGAATGAGTGGCCCGTAATAAACTGGTCCTGAACATCTCTTTTTTATTTCACCTTTATTTAAACAGGTAGGCCAGTTGAGAACAAGTTCTCATTTACAACTGCGACCTGGCCAAGATAAAGCAAAGCAGTACGACAAAAACTACAGTGTTACACATGGGATATACAAACGTACAGTCAATAACACAGTAGAAAAATCTGTATACAGTGTGTGCAAATGAAGTAAGGAGGTAAGGCAATAAATAGGCCAATAGTGGCAAAGTAATTACAATTTAGCAATATACACAGGAGTGATATGTGCAGATGAGGATGTGCAAGTAGAAATACTGGTGTGCAAAAGAGAAGAAAAACCTAAACAAATATGGGGATGAGGTAGGTAGTTGGATGGGCTATATACAGATGGGCTGTGTACAGCTGCAGCGATCGGTAAGCTGCTCTGACAGTTGACGCTTAAAGTTAGTGAGGGAGATATAAGTCTCCAACTTCAGTTATTTTTGCAATTCATTCCAGTCATTGGCAGCAGAGAACTGGAAGGAAAGGCGGCCAAAGGAGGTGTTGGCTTTGGGGATGACCAGTGAGCTGAGATAAGACAGAGCTTTACCTAGCAAAGACTTAGATGACCTGGAGACAGTGGGTTTGGCGACGAATATGTAGCGAGGACCAGCCAACCAGAGCATACAGGTTGCAGTGGTGGGTAGTATAAGGGGCTTTGGTGACAAAACGGATGGCACTTTGATAGACTACATCCAATTAGCTGAGTAGAGTGTTGGAGGCTATTTTGTAAATGACATCGTCAAAGTCCAGGATCGGTAGGATAGTCAGTTTTACGAGGGTATGTTTGGCAGCATGAGTGAAGGAGGCTTTGTTGTGAAATAGGAAGCCGATTCTAGATTTAACTTTGGATTGAAGATGCTTAATGTGACTCAGAAGGGAGAATTTACAGTCTAGCCAGACACCTAGGTATTTATAGTTGTCCACATATTCTAAGTCAGAACCGTCCAGAGTAGTGATGCTAGTTGGGTGGGCGGGTGCGGGCAGCGATCGGTTGAAGAGAATGCATTTGGTTTTACTAGTGTTTAAGAGCAGTTGGAGGCCACGGAAGGAGTGTTGTATGGCGTTGAAGCTTGTTGAGGTTTGTTAACACAGTGTCCAAAGAAGGGCCAGATGTATACAGAATGGTGTCGTCTGCGTAGAGGTGGATCAAAGAATCACCCGCAGCAAGAGCGACATCATTGATATATACAGAGAAAAGAGTTGGCCCGAGAATTGAACCCTGTGGCACCCCCATAGAGACTGCCAGAGGTCTGGACAACAGGCCCTCCGATTTGACACACTGAACTCTATCTGAGAAGTAGTTAGTGAACCAGGCGGGGCAGTCATTAGAGAAACCAAGGCTGTTGAGTCTGCCGATAAGAATACGGTGATTGACAGAGTCGAAAGCCTTGGCCAGGTCGATGAAGACGGCTGCACAGTACTGTATTTTATCGATGGCGGTTATGATATCGTTTAGGACCTTGAGCGTGGCTGAGGTGCACCCGTGACCAGCACGGAAACCAAATTGCATGGCAGAGAAGGTACGGTGGGATTCAAAATAGTCAGTGATCTGTTTGTTAACTTGGCTTTCGAAGACTTTAGAAAGGCAGGGCAGGATGGATATAGGTCTGTAACAGTTTGGGTCTAGAGTGTCTCCCCCTTTGAAGAGGGGGAAGACCACGGCCGCTTTCCAATCTTTAGAAGTCTCAGACGATACGAAAGAGAGGTTGAACAGACTAGTAATAGGAGTTGCAACAATGGCGGTGGATAATTTTAGGAAGAGAGGGTCCAGATTGTCTAGCTCAGCTGATTTGTAGGGATCCAGATTTTGCAGCTCTTTCAGAACATCAGCTGTCTGGATTTGGGTGAAGGAGAAGCGGGCGGGGGGGGCTTGGGCCAGTTGCTGCGGGGGGTGCAGAGCTGTTGGCCGGGGTTGGGGTAGCCAGGTGGAAAGCATGGCCAGCCGTAGAAAAATGCTTATTGAAATTCTCGATTATCGTGGATTTATCGGTGGTGAGAGTGTTTCCTAGTCTCAGCGCAGTGGGCAGCTGGGAGGAGGTACTCTTATTCTCCATGGACTTTAGTGTCCCAAAACTTTTTGGAATTAGTGCTGCAGGATGCACATTTCTGTTTGAAAAAGCTAGCCTTTGCTTTCCTAACTGACTGTGTACTGGTTTCTGACTTCCCTGAAAGGTTGCATATCGCAGGGACTATTCGAAGATCCTTCCAGGATACCCAAGGCCAGGTCGATTAGAAAGTGTTTTAGGGAGCGTTTGACAGTGATGAGGGGTGTTCGTTTGACCGCTGACCCATAACGGACGCAGGCAATGAGGCAGTGATCGCTGAGATTCTGATCGCAGAGGTGTATTTAGAGGGCAAGTTGGTCAGGATGATATCTATGGGGGTGCCCATGTTTACGGATTTGGGGTTGTACCTGGTAGGTTCCTTGATAATTTGTGTGAAACTAAGAGCATTGTATTGGTACAAATCATTCCTTAAGTGCTAGACCTCAGCTGAATCTGGTAATGAATGGTGTGACTGTTGAACAAGTTGAGGAGACTAAATTACTTTGCGTTACCTTAGATTGTAAACTGTCATGGTCAAAACATATAGATTCAATGGTTGCAAAGATGGGGAGAGGTCTAGCTGTAATAAAGAGATGCTCTGCTTTTTTGACACCACACTCCAAAAAGCAAGTTCTGCAAGCTCTAATTGTCTTATCTTGAGTATTGTCCAGTCGTGTGGTCCAGTGCTGCAAGGAAAGACCTAGTTAAGCTGCAGCTGGCCCAGAACAGAGTGGAACGTTTTGCTCTTAATTGTAATCAGAGGGCTGATATAAATACTATGCATGCCAGTCTCTCTTGGCTAACAGTTGCATCAGTTGTTTATAAGAACAGTTGTTTATAAGAAACATTGTGTTGAAAATCCCAAATTGTTTGCATAGTCAACTTACACACAGCTCTGACACACACACTTATCCCACCAGACATGCCACCAGGGGTCTTTTCATAGTCCCCAAATCCAGAACAAATTCAAGAAAATGTACAGTATTATATAGAGCCCTTATTGCATGGAACTTCCTACCATCTCATATTGCTCAAATAAACAGCAAACCTGGTATCAAAAAACAGATAAAGCAACACCTCGCGGCACAACGCCTCTCCCCTATTTGACCTAGATAGTTTGTGTGTATGCATTGATATGTAGACTACGTGTGCCTTTTTAAAAATGTGTGTAGTTCTGTCCTTGAGCTGTCTAATGATGATCTGTATTATGTAATTCTGTATTATGATTCATGTTTTATGTGGACCCCGGGAAGAGTAGCTGCTGCTTTTGCAACAGCTAATGGGGATCCTAATAAAATACATCAATACATTATTACTTACATTGCCTTTCTACATTTCTTCACAGCTGGGATCAGTCTCAAACGCCCCTCCTCAGATGTGTTGTATCTCCGCAGGTCAAGTTCATCCAGCACGCCCTTTGATATCAGCAGAGCATTGACCAATGCTGAGCAGGCAACAGGTGACAATTCTTTTCCTGTTTGATTTCCTGACTTCAGGAAGTTGTCAATGTCCTCATGTACTGAATCATCTTTCATCTCAGTCAAGCAGATGAGTAGATTGATGTACCTATCAGGTGAGACTTGATCTACATTCGGCTTCCTGAGATATTTCTTAATTTCCTTAATAGTCTCTGAGCTGATCTCGGTTTGTGGCAGTAGGTCTTGTAAAAGTTTCTGGTTGGATTCTGTTGAGATGCCAACAAGAAAGCGGAGAAACAGATCCAGGTGTCCATTCTCACTCTCCAAGGCTTTATCCACCATCATCTTCAGCAGTTCATGCAAGGGCAGCTCTGAAGACACATCCCCAATGAAAGACTCCAGGGCCTTGATGTTCTTGCTCACACAGCAGTGGAACACAAACAGAGCAGCAAGGAACTCCTGGAAACTCAGGTGAAAAAAGCAGTACACTTTCTTCGAATACAACCCATGCTCTTCTTTCAGGATTTCTGTGCAAAACCCAGAGTACACTGAGGCTTCGCTGACATCAATGCCACATTCCTCCAGGTCTTTCTTATAGAATATAAGATTGCCCTTCACCAGCTGTTTAAATGCCAGTTGTGCCAGTTTGAGAATGGTTTCTTTGTTTAGTTCTATGATTATGTCCAGATCCGTCTCGTTTTTCCCATCATACTTCTTGCTTTTCAGGTTTGTCTGAATGAGCAGGAAGTGATTGTACATCTCAGTCGGAGTTGTGATCTTTCCACTCTCATCATCACTCAACATTTGCTCATGAACCCTGGCAGTAATCCAACAGAAGACTGGTATGTGGCACATGATGTGGAGGCTCCTTGATGTATTAATGTGGGAGATTATTCTCCTGGCCCGGTTCTCATCCTCAACATTCTTCTCAAAGTACTCTTCTTTCTGTTTGTCATTGAACCCTCGTACTTCTGTCACCTTATCAATGTACTTACAGGGGACCTGATTGGCTGCTGCTGGTCGAGAGGTTATCCAGAGGAGAGCTTCGGGCAGTAGATTCCCCTCAATGAGGTTTGTCATCAACCTGTCAACTGATGATGTCTCAGTTAGATCACTCAACTTCTTGTTCTGATGAAACCCTAATGGTATTCTGCTTTCATCCAGACCGTCAAAGATGAACATGACTTCACAGTCATCGTATTTCTGTGCATCTTCTATCTTTCTAAGTTCAGGATGGAAGTCATTCAAAAGTCTATGAAGACTGTACTGATCATCTTTAATCAGATTCAGCTCTCTGAAAGGGAGCACAAAGATGAAATCAACATCCTGATTGGCTTTTCCTTCTGCCCAGTCGAGGATGAACTTCTGGACTGAAACTGTTTTTCCGATGCCAGTGATGCCCTTCATCATTACAGTTCTGATAGCTCTCTTCTTTTCTTTCTTCTGTCCAGGTAAGGGTTTGAAGATGTCGTTGCAGTTGACTGGAGTGTAATAATGTTTTTCTCTTGGATGTATATTCAATCTGTCGAATCTCATGTTCTATATTAACCCCTTCACTCTGTCCTTGTGTGATGTAGAGCTGTGTGTAGATGCTGTTGAGGGGAGTTTGTTCCACTGCAGTGCCTTTAGACAGAAATCTAAACTTGTTTTTCAGACTGGCTTTATGTTCCTCTTTAACTCTCTGTAGGACATCCACTGCAAAAAAACAAAACAAAAAATAAAAAATACTGAACACCACATTTTAAGGAGAATTCCAAACCAATTATTTTTTATGACAGGATACAACCGGAGTTTAGGAAGAAGAATTGCGTAGGGCTCATGCAGGGATTGAACTGGCATTCTTGCCACAGGGGGAAACATATGGTTCCGTAGAAAAGAGTGTTACCTGCTCGACCAGATTCGAGGCCTAAAAACTTAATTAAGGTTCTCATTAGATTTTATGTTGTGTTTTTGATTTTATTTATCAAACAGCACATACATGTCTGATCCTTATCACCAGGTTACTATATTCAGTGCTTTATGAATTCTCGATTTCTCTGTACAATGGGGAAGATCTAATGCAGTGCTGGGCAACTGGGGTATCACACACAAGAATGTAGCCCTCTGTCTGTGAGGCCCTCTGTTGAATTTCAAAATCCTGATATGACCGTCAAACCACAAAATGTTGCCCATCCCCAATCTAATAGACTATGTTTGATAGTACCCAAGTTCCAGTTTTCCTAAACTCACTCCTGCCCTAGCACTACACAGCTGACTCAAATATCCAACACATCATCAAGCTTTGATTATTTGAATCAGCTGTGTAGTGCTAGAGCAAAAACCAAAATGTCCACCCAGGGGGGGCAGGACAGAGTTTGGGTGACACTGGATCAAATGGAAAGCCCAGTTCATGTAAATCATCTGATTGTGTGTTGTTCAATTCTTCTCAGACATACCTTTGCGCCTAATCTGTCCATCAAAGTCCACACCTGTAACGTACGAGAGACAACTTTTAATTATATATAAATATGAGAGACAGAGAGAGACAGAGAGATAAAGAAAGCTACCTACCTATATCCTGGACCAAATAAGTATACTGCTCCTGGAGGATCCTGTAGAAGGCTGATTTGACTTTTACTCCCCCTGAGTCTAAGGCCTTGTACAGCACCCTCATCTGGTTCTGGCTGGTTCTGGCAGCACGGATGTTAACGTACACCTCATCATGGATCACACCCCTCAGGAGCAGGTAATCTGCTATGTACATCACCATGGTAACTCTCTGAACAAGCTCAGTCCTGTACTTGTCCACAAACTCAGCATCTGGAGTTGAAAAATGTAATGGTGTCTTACATACAAAACCAACGTAAGCACTGATACACTGCACATTATAGAGAAGAGAACATATTTTAAAATGGCCAAATAAAAAAAACACACAGGTAAACATTACTGTACAAGGAGACCATATCCAGAGTAACACATCAGCTTAGACACAAAGGTTTACCTCTTTCCTCTCCTCTCTTCTCTGTGGAATCACTCACATCAAGGGAGTGGGACGGTCTGAAAAATGACAAACATGTTTTGTGTTTGTGAGGCAGACTGAAAATGTAGTTTTGGTACATGGTGTGCAATTTGTGGATGTTTTTGGACTCATGTGCTGGTAAAGATCCCTTGGGATATCACACAGATAGATATTTATACAATAGTCATGTTTACAATAATGGTATGTAATTAATTAATATATCTATTCTTACGGAGAGGGGGCTGGCAGAGAGTAGGTCTGAAGAGATGAGGGTTGGGTAGCGGGGAGTGAAAAGGAGGGCTGGAGAGAGGGAGGGTCTGGGAGAGGAGCTGCTCTGTGTATTCCTAGTGCCTCCTGAACATGGTCACCACCTACCAAGGGGACAGAGAGCATTAGGATACAAAATGGTTGAAGGAGGAGGAATTAAATGTTTCTGGAGCACACCCTGAGTTAAGACTGCAACACATTAAGTACTGCTGATGATACAAATAATGTAGTGCCTCTGTCTCTAGATGGGTCAGGGACAATCAGAGGTCTAATAATGTAGTGCCTCTGTCTCTAGATGGGTCAGGGACAATCAGAGGTCTAATAATGTAGTGCCTCTGTCTCTAGATGGGTCAGGGACAATCAGAGGTCTAATAATGTAATGCCTCTGTCTCTAGATGGGTCAGGGACAATCAGAGGTCTAATAATGTAGTGCCTCTGTCTCTAGATGGGTCAGGGACAATCAGAGGTCTAATAATGTAGTGCCTCTGTCTCTAGATGGGTCAGGGACAATCAGAGTTCTGTCTTACTTGTGAAGGGGTTACTGGGTTCCTGTTTTGTTTCCATAGGCTCAGCATCTTTATCTGTGGATGGGTCCAGTATGGGACGGGTTTCACACATCTGCAACAACAATAAATATTTGAATACTGTGGAAGATAAAACGTCTATGTGCATATAAAAGGTAAATTCTGCAAATATGTTTATTGGATCATCTTTGCACAACTCACACTTGAAGAGGCTTTCTGCTTATGACGAGCTGAGGCAAAGTGTCTGGTCAAACTTGACTTCCTACGGTAATCAAGAGGCTTGTTGTTGTCACATGCTCTGCAAAACAACTGGTCTTCTTTCTCAAATGTACCAGGAAACTCTTTCACTCTGCCTTTGACCGTTATACGGCTGTGGCGACTTTTGCTTGGTGGGGACATTTCAAGTCAAATGTGAAGTCAGTCAGATTCAACAATTGACTGTCTGATTGGTCCTGCAGACATCTGAGAGCATTAGTTGCAACACGCTTGTTTACTTACGCCAGTTCACTACATAATTTGAAGACAAGCAGTCCGGCCGAATATACCCATTCTGTAGCCACAGAGTAAAATAATTGTGTGAAAGGAGGGATGATCTGTTTCCCATAGAGTCAGTGTCATCTGTAGCTTTGGATTGATACTCCTCTCTGGTTACTCTCACCCTCCCTGTAGTCACAAAGAGAAGTGAGAAAACAGGTTTGAATGCACTTAAAGTTTCTTCTGTACTAGCATGGAGAAATCCTGTCTGTATGTGAGCGACATTCCACTCCTAGCCAAACATTGTCATGCCAAACATAAAGGTCAGACTGTATGCATTTCCCCCCCCTCCCTCTTTTACGCTGCTGCTACTCTCTGTTTGTTATCTATGCATAGTCACTTCAACTCTACCCACATGTACATATTACCTCGACTAACCGGTGCCTCCCCACATCGACTCTGTACTGGTTCCCCTTGTATATAGCCTTGCTACTGTTATTTTACTGCTGCTCTTTTATTATTTGTAACTTAAAACTTGTAAAGTAAGCATTTCACTGTAAGGTCTACACCTGTTGTATTCGGCGCATGTGACAAATTCAATTTGATGGTATGACAAGCAGTGGAAAGTTAGCATGAACAGACCGGATGTCTCTAGGCTAGTACTGTACAAGTCTCCAGATTAAGTTCCAGAACATGAACATGTTGAATATATGCTGATTGATATAACTACAATATCTACATAATAGGGCTGATGCCGTGACCACGTCACCACCACACCACAGTTAAATTCCACATCACTGCTGGAATCATCCTGGTGATTTGCTTGACAATAAATGATTTACACAAATGTTATAACCGTCACAGCCCTACTCCATCATAACACCACAAGAGTATTATATACGGAATTTAAATACTGTAATTGAAAATTGTTGCCAAAATGGGTCTCTTTTTGTGTCACAAACATACACAATTAGGACCTGTCAATCAAAGCCTTAGGGGCGTATCCAAGAACATGACAACAAATCAACTTCCTTTCTTACATAATCATGACACATGAATCAACATTATCATCATCACCTTCAATCTCTGTTGAATTTAGTTATATGCCATAGCCTAGCATAGAAGAAAAGGACAAAAACTAGAGTTGAGAGAGTCTCATCTTTCCATAGAGGGGGGTACAATAGTTTGTAGGCCGTTCGGACGCTGCTAACGATTTTGTGAGAATACAGATTTTCGGGATGTCTCATGGTCTGACAAACACCACAGATTCGGTATATTCAGACGCATTCAATGCTAAAAACATATCTCTAGCTTAAATTGAGGGATTATGTTTTTTATTATTATGCTACTTAGATTTCCGCGTAATGTTTTGGGAAACGCATGTTAAGATAAATCTTAAAACACTTAAGTATGACTAAATTCCATCGCTATCCGGAAAGAGGCCCCAGGTTGTTTTCCTTTTTTTTTTTACCAGATCTGCTTCAAAATCATTTTTTGTTTCTTTTCTCTTTCGTGAGATACAATCAGTTATTTACATCATTTCTTGTTTAGTTATTTTTTGTTGCTTTTTAAAATAATAAGCATCCGCGGCCGAGTCCTATACATTTGTTCACACCGCACCAAACTGTTTTGCAACAGCAACAGCATAAACGGTTTCCGTTGCCAAAACATTATGGTTGGCACTAATGAATTCGTCTCGGGTTTGAGGAAGTTCAGTTGCTTGGCTTTCCACATTTCACCTATTTCTCACACAAAAGCACATTGGTCATCGTGAAAAGTGTTAGGCTAAATTAGTGGATTCGAAGATGAAATGTTTGTGTTGCTTACTTGCTTGTTTTAAGCCCAGTTTTGAGAAGACACGTCTAGGCCTGTATAGCCTAATACGGTAGTCGCGCTCTTACCTACGGGCATACGGATGTGAATGCGGAAGGAACTCATTTTGGATGAGACTATTGAAACACTTTTCCACACAAATCATGATCAACTTTACGGATACACATAACAATAATAATCTCCTTACCTTTTATATCTCGCTCAATAGAAGCCAAGTCTGATCGTCCGGAGGTCCAAATTACTTTTGTGTTGCTCAACACATACCAGGTTGTCTCGTCTCGTGCCGCGTTCAAAACAACTTGGAGAAATCGAATTAAACAGTCATCCAGTTCGAAATTCCAACTCAGGTCTCTTTCGAGCGCTCCGACTTTCCGACCTGAAGATCACCGACGTCTTGAGTTCCCAGTTGTTTTAAACGCGACTTCGAACACATGGGTACACGCCGTAGAAAAACGCATTGAAACTGAAAAAGTTTTGCACTGGAAAATAGTTTTTTTATTTGACAAATTCAGGTAGGTCACTCCCCGTTTGGTTCCTAGTGAATACAACCCTCGAGAGGGCAGATACGCAGTTGCCGGGATGTCACGTACAGTTGTAACAACCTTCTATTCAAACTTCTATTCGATCAAATAAGCCTCGTGTAGAAATTGTGTTAAGGGATGCATTACATATACACACAATTTCAATGTTTTTTTTAATTTTTTCGTTATTTTTTTTTTTTTAGGACAGTTTCAGCATGATGGACATGGGTGTATCTGTGGTCCACCTGGCCTGTCCCACAGCTTTCCTCAATGATGGATTGCGAGTTGCTCTGTTGATGAACCTTTGGCCAATGATGGACTGTCTGTTGCTAATTGATGCGAGTCCGGATATGCTGTGAACGTGGTGGTTGCTGACCCCCAGGTGGTTTAGCTGGAAATTATAGTGTGATGGGGAAGAAGGTGGAGCCATGAGGCAGTGATGCTGTGAGGGGAGGGATAAGAGAGAAAAAGAGCACAAATACAAATTCCATCTAGCAAAACATTTTAGGGGCCCCCCTCATGACAGCAAAGATTAAAAAAATATATGTTATATTAATATATTTCTACACATTTTGCCATGGGGCAGAGATAATTTTATAACTGATTTCCTGCTATTCTACTAATTTTGTTGTAGGGTGGAGGCAAATGTTTGCAGTTTTTATTATGATAACTGATGATCAATGGGCCCCACCCCGGTCACTAATTTGACCATGCTTACTACAAGTTTAGATAGCTGGCCACAAGACAAACTTACCAATCAAAAACATTTTTGCTGACATGGGCGAATTGACTGACTGCTAATGCACAACCACATTTCAAAATTGCAGCTTGTCTCAACAGTAAAATGAGACCCCGACTGAGTTATTTTTAAATTATTGGTCCATGGGCCTACAAAATGGGGGCCGGCCTGCGTACAGTTGCCCATCCCTTCCCTGTTGGACACACTATAACTACCTCGGCCTAAACATCGGCACCCCAGGTCATTTCCACAAGGCTGTGAAAGACCTGAGAGACAAGGCAAGAATGGCCTTCCTTCTACGCCATCAAAAGGAACATAACTTTTGACATCCTAATTAGGATTTTTTTTTTTATCAGTTATAGAACCCATTACCATCTATGGTTGTGAAGTCTAGGTTCCACACCAACCAAGAATTCACAAAATGGGACAAACACCAAATTGAGACTGAATGCAGAATTCTGCAAAAACATCTTCCGTGTATTTAAACTTAAAACACCAAATAATGCATTGCAGAGCAGAATTAGGACAATACCTGCTAATATTGAGATTTTTCCAGTACATATGTGGCAATTATTTATTTCAGAAGGAGCCAGCAAAACTAGTACACTCTATATGTGCTCTGGGTCATTAGACGCCATTAGACATGCACCTAACTGGGGTTGGACACGACTGGTTATTCCTGTAACTGTGTTATGGCCTACTGTGTACTGTTGCTATGGTTACACCTATTGGGTCTTTTCCAGAACATGGGTGTCCCTTTCAGAGGAGTTAGCAGGATGACATGTCTGGTTATTTCTGTAAGGTGCCAAGGACTGTTGCTAGGGTCCTACATGTATAAACCTGTCTTAGTCTTAGTCGAGAACAGGTCTGTCTTTTTGTTATGGACATTTTGTTCTCAATGTTCTAAAATTAACTTCTATTAACCTACTCTGTCTGTAACCCAAAGGTCGTAAAGCTTTGGTTAAGATGAAACAGACAGCTGCAGAGATCATATGTCCAAGGTTTATTCACGCGAGAATTCTAAAATCACAATAAGAACACAGTCCTTTATATGTACATACAATTTAACTCCACCCCGCTTTAGACGGGCTGTGTTTTACAAATAACATCTTATCACTTCTAACAGCTTTCTGACTGTTTCTCCCCTCCTCGGGTGAAGAAACCGTTTTCCTGTTATAGGGTCCAGTTATACATCGTCTGTCGACAGTTCTCCTTTTCCTCTGTTATCTCAACTCCATCCTGCTTAGGTTGCAAAATAGTAACACGATGTCTTAGTCTTTTAAAAAGTTCTAGTCTTATTCCTCTAACACCTATTACATACATTTTCACGATTTAATATTCTTAGTAATTACTTAAACATATTATTTTAAACATATAATAATTTAGTCATTAAACATAAATCATATGAATTTATTCATAACACTTTTTGAACTATTGCTGTGGCTCTACGGTTTCATGCCCTAATATGAAACCAAACTAAACTTAGTGCAAGGCAATAAGATAACGGTGGCTAAATGCCAGAGGGGATGAGTCATTAAGAGAAGTTACTATGAGTGTGACGTAAGGAGGAAAAATTTATAAGAAGTCTGTGCCAAGATTGGAAAGTGAGTTGTATTCATGAACCAGCGCGACTTTTATTATGTTGTAATAAAAGTCTATTTGGACTCACAGGCTCCGGTATTTGAGGAATATGATTGTCTGAATATTTCCACGACATAAATGGCGAGCTTGCCAGGAGTGGCGAAAAGGGACCAGAGACGGTGAAAATCTGCAGCTGTGGATGGGGTCCTGGACGGACTGCACAGAACTACAAGTGGCCACTTGTAAGACGGTAAGCCAAGTGCTTCCCTATAGTAATAGAGTTCTTGTGTGGTCCGCTCTAGGAACCTGTTTCAGCGGTAGGTCACTGAGTGGGTCTCTCCAAATTTGATGAACCAAAGAAATATTGGGAGCTTTTGAGTTCAATAAAATGCATGCAAAATAATGGGGGATTAAGAATCAATCAAATGTATTTATAAAGCCCTTCTTACATCAGCTTATGTCTCAGAGTGCTGTACAGAAACCCAGCCTAAAACCCCAAACAGCAAGCAATACAGGTGTAGAAGCACGGTGGCTAGGTAAAACTTCCTAGAATGGCCAGAACCTAGGAAGAAACCTAGAGAGGAACCAGGCTATGAGGGGTGGCCAGTCCTTTTCTGGCTGTGCTGGGTGGAGATTATAACAGAACATGGCCAAGATGTTCAAATGTTCATAGATGACCAGCAGGGTCAAATAATAGTAATCACAGTGATTGTCGAGGGTGCAACAGGTCAGCACCTCAGGAGTACATGTCAGTTGGCTTTTCATAGCCGATCATTCAGAGTATCTCTACGCTCCTGCTGTCTCTAGAGAGTTGAAAACAGCAGGTCTGGGACAGGTAGCACGTCCGGTGAACAGGTCAGGGTCCCATAGCCGCAGGCAGAACAGTTGAAACTGGAGCATCAGCACGGCAGAAGCTTTGAGGGTTGCAACCGTGAAAATATAATATAGTAATTGGTGTGTGACCAAATGCAGAGGTATGTGCTTCATCTGTCTTGAATGACTCAGTTGAGTGGGGTTATTCATCTGGTTTGTTCGGACGGTTCAACTGACCAGTTTGTTCAGTCTGTTTGAGTTGTGACTATGTTGTCTAATTCAGTTTGGCTGGACTTAATTGTTTAGACCCGCTTGAGTTTGCGCACAAAACGTAGCCCATTCAGTTTATTCAGTCAGTCCGAGTCAGGTGGGTCATTCAATTTGTCCGGGTCGCTCAGTCGCTCAGCTGCGGTTGGTGGTCAGTCTCGTTCAGTTTATCTGTCTGCCCTGTTGACTGTTCTGCTCAATCTAGTTTGAGGAGGTAACTGTCCATCTGCATGGTCGAATAAAATTAAATAGAAATCCTGTAATACCGCTTATCGTGTTAGTAAATCGATAAGGTCTGCTTGGATGGGTAAACATCCTGTGTAATATTGCCTTATACGGATAGTCATATCCGTGAATACCGCCTTATAGATTGTTTGATAAGGGCCTGCTTAGACAGATATTAATATCAGTAAATACTGCCTTATAAATTGTAGATAGGGGTCTGCTCAGACAGTTATATAAAAAGCTGTGGTTACCTCCTTGAAATAAATGTATCGTTACAAGTAAAATTCTGTATACTCAGGTCGCTTAGGAAAAGCGTGAAAGGTGTATAAAAGTGAGTGTGAAAGGTTCTCTGCTGTTGTGGGATAAAGAAGTTGCTGAGGTGCTGAACCGTCACTTGAATGTGATCTGGCGGAGGGGACGCGCCTCGTCCTGCTCTAGGGGAGGTGAATGTGATTGCTACATAAATACCCATTGAAGGAATATGATACAAGAAGTTTGAACAGTAAGGATAAATTGAAAAAATACATGAACATTATAGTAAATTAGTAATAACTGTCAAGACGATATTAGCGATTGCCAGGTGAGGCCATTAAACATTGCATACTGTACTGAAAGGTGGAAGAATATACCGTATATAGAAATTGGAACGTTTGAAGTAAGAATATACTCAAAAAGAGCAAACAATTATAAAACCCTAGAAACAGGGGCAATAACCAATAGACCGAGTACAATAATCCGAGAAAGAAAAATAACGTGGATATAAATAGGAGAGAATAGGTCTGGTCAAGCCCTAAAGACTTTGACCAGACCGTTAAAGTTTTTAGCCCTGGATCTGTCGGGAGTAATAAATAACAAGATAAAGTGGGAATATCACAATAAAACAAAACTAGTTAGCAACAAATAAATACGAATATCACAGGAAAAGAGGGAGAGGCTGCTTGGAAAATAGTTATTTTTAATAAAACTATGAAGTCGCTGAAAGAAGCTCACGCAAATTCTACCAATTCGGTTCGAATATGGAAAGAATTGAGCAAAATGTAGAATATTGTGCAACATTTCCCTGTTAACGGAGAATTCAAATCAAATAAAGAATTCAGGGAGGCAATTGTGAATTTGCACCATCACATGAAACCAGAATCAAAAGCTCAATATACAAGCGTATAGAAGTTAGCGTTCTATCAGCGTCATTGCGTTAACCAGACTATATTGAGAATAGATAGTGTAAAATGGGGTGCTTGGTAATGTCGTTCAGGCTATTTTGTTTGGATTTCATAGCACTAGTTTGGATGCACCAGAGTGCAGAATAGTTGATGAGTTTATAAATGCTCAAAGTCGGATTGAATATTGCCGGTGTCAGTAAACATCAGGGAAATAACGTAATTTGAATTATTGCCAGAGCACAGTTAGTCACCAATGTTTTTAACAAAAAGTAAAGAGCCTAACCAGCTCTACGCAGTGAGTAGAATGAAGATGTATTCTCTTGTTTATATCTGGAAGTAGCGTTAACTAAATTAGCTAGCCAACTTTAGCCAGTTAGCTTGGGTGCTTGACTGCCTTATGGGAAAACATATTAGGTATTACGATTCAGAAAATTTGGATCGACCCTGTTCTTAGCGGATTTTGGGGTTGAGTAATCATTGTGAGAATCAAGGACAGTGGATATTAGGTAACATATTAAATGGGCACTATATATGGGCGAGAGCACGACTAATGTTTACGAATACTCTAACTTTGTATCACGCCGCATTCAAAATCTCTAAAGTGTTTAGATGTGGGGGTTCTATGTTGATACAATATGTAAACGGTGGTAAACAGGAACACAAGGAATTATAGCTGTGGTAAAGTACTACTGGCGAAACGAGAACATATTTGAGGGTTTCGAGAACCGTGCGACTCAAGAAGAAAATCCTAGTAGTTTGATACTCATGAGTCTTTGTTTCGTTATTCGAAATAGATTTATTGAATTGACGTAAGGGAGGAGATAATAGTAATTAAAGTGGCCTCCCTGTAAAAAGTAGAATTAGGTTTGTTTTGACTATAATTGAAATACAAATTCACCTGGTAACATAAACGTTAGTGAAAAGAGAGATGTTATGGTTGAGATTGTAGAGAGCGTAAAGGAGGAGATGTAGACTAGTGAAGGTAACAAAAGAGATAGCTATGTCGGATAATAGTGGCTTACCTAATGCCATGTAGAAGTTAAACATCAGAGTTGATAAGGTTTACCTAATGCCATGGAGAAGTTAAACATCACAGAGTTTATAAGGTTTACCTAATGTCACGGAGAAGTTAAACATCACAGAATGTATAATAGTGGACCAGGGCCTGTGTACTACTGACTCTCCTCTGGTAAGATCTTCACTGTAAAGACAGACAGATCGACTGACCAGTTGACTATTTAATGAATAAGGCCCGAGAGGGTGTGGTATATGGCCAATATACCAGGGCTAAGGGCTGTTCTTAGGCACGATACAACGCAGAGTAAACAGCTTGCATACAACCCTTAGCCGTGGTATATTGGCCATATACCACAAACCCCAGAGGTGCCTTGTTGCTATTCTAAACTGGTTACCAACATAATTAGAGAAGTACAAATAAATGTTTCGTCATACCTGTGGTATTCGGTGTGATATACAGTGGGGAGAACAAGTATTTGATACACTGCCGATTTTGCAGGTTTTCCTACTTACAAAGCATGTAGAGGTCTGTAATTTTACAAAAATCCAGAAAATCACATTGTATGATTTTTAAATAATTAATTTGCATTTTATTGCATGACATAAGTATTTGATCACCTACCAACCAGTAAGAATTCCGGCTCTCACAGACCTGTTAGTTTTTCTTTAAGAAGCCCTCCTGTTCTCCACTCATTACCTGTATTAACTGACCAGTTTGAACTCGTTACCTGTATAAAAGACACCTGTCCACACACTCAATCAAACAGACTCCAACCTCTCCACAATGGCCAAGACCAGAGAGCTGTGTAAGGACATCAGGGATAAAATTGTAGACCTGCACAAGGCTGGGATGGGCTACAGGACAATAGGCAAGCAGCTTGGTGAGAAGGCAACAACTGTTGGCGCAATTATTAGAAAATGGAAGAAGTTCAAGATGACGGTCAATCTCCCTCGGTCTGGGGCACCATNCCTGCAGCGCACGCAAGGTCCCCCTGCTCAAGCCAGCGCATGTCCAGGCCCGTCTGAAGTTTGCCAATGACCATCTGGATGATCCAGAGGAGGAATGGGAGAAGGTCATGTGGTCTGATGAGACAAAAATAGAGCTTTTTGGTCTAAACTCCACTCGCCGTGTTTGGAGGAAGAAGAAGGATGAGTACAACCCCAAGAACACCATCCCAACCGTGAAGCATGGAGGTGGAAACATCATTCTTTGGGGATGCTTTTCTGCAAAGGGGACAGGACGACTGCACCGTATTGAGGGGAGGATGGATGGGGCCATGTATCGCGAGATCTTGGCCAACAACCTCCTTCCCTCAGTAAGAGCATTGAAGATGGGTCGTGGCTGGGTCTTCCAGCATGACAACGACCCGAAACACACAGCCAGGGCAACTAAGGAGTGGCTCCATAAGAAGCATCTCAAGGTCCTGGAGTGGCCTAGCCAGTCTCCAGACCTGAACCCAATAGAAAATCTTTGGAGGGAGCTGAAAGTCCGTATTGCCCAGCGACAGCCCCGAAACCTGAAGGATCTGGAGAAGGTCTGTATGGAGGAGTGGGCCAAAATCCCTGCTGCAGTGTGTGCAAACCTGGTCAAGAACTACAATGTATGATCTCTGAAATGTATGATCTCTGTAATTGCAAACAAAGGTTTCTGTACCAAATATTAAGTTCTGCTTTTCTGATGTATCAAATACTTATGTCATGCAATAAAATGCAAATTAATTACTTAAAAATCATACAATGTGATTTTCTGGATTTTTGTTTTAGATTCCGTCACTTACAGTTGAAGAGTACCTATGATAAAAATTACAGACTTCTACATGCTTTGTAAGTGGGAAAACCTGCAAAATCGACAGTGTATCAAATACTTGTTCTCCCCACTGTATAAACTCAGCAAAAAAAGAAACGTCCTCTCACTCAACTGCGTTTATTTTCAGTAAACTTAACATGTGTAAATAGTTGTATGAACATAACAAGATTCAACAACTGAGACATAAACTGAACAAGTTCCACAGACATGTGACTAACAGAAATTGAATAATAATAATAATGTGTGCAAGTTCCCAGACATTTCTGGGGGACTGGCCCTAGCCCTCACCCCCCGTTCCAACAGGTCCCAGACGTGCTCAATGGGATTGAGATCCGGGCTCTTCGCTGGCCATGGAAGAACATTGACATTCCTGCACAGAATGAGCAGTATGGCTGGTGGCATTGTCATGCTGGAGGGTCATGTCAGGATAAGCCTGCAGGAAGAGTACCACATGAGGGAAGAGGATGTCTTCCCTGTAACGCACAGCGTTGAGATTGCCTGCATTGACAACAAGCTCAGTCCGATGATGCTGTGACCCTCCACCTCCAAATTGATCCCGCTCCAGAGTACAGGCCTCTGTGTAACGCTCATTCCTTCGACGATAAATGCAAATCTGACCATCACCCCTGGTGAGACAAAACCGTGATTCGTCAGTGATGAGCACTTTTTGCAAGTCCTGTCTGGTCCAGCGACGGTTGGTTTGTGCCCATAGGCGACGTTGTTGCCGGTGATGTCTGGTGAGGACCCGCCTTACAACAGGCCTACAAGCCCTCAGTCCAGCCTCTCTCAGCCTATTGCGGACAGTTTGAGCACTGATGGAGGGATTGTGCATTCCTGGTGTTACTTGGGCAGTTGTTGTTGCCATCCTATACCTGTCCCGCAGGTGTGATGTTCGGATGTACCGATCCTGTGCAGGTGTTGTTACACCTGGTCTGCCACTGCGAGGACGATCAGCTGTCCGTCCTGTCTCCCTGTAGCGGTGTCTTAGGCGTCTCACAGTACGGACATTGCAATTTATTGCCCTGGCCACATCTGCAGTTCTCATGCCGCCTTGCAGCATGCCTAAGGCACGTTCACGCAGATGAGCAGGGACCCTGGGCATCTTTCTTTTGGTGTTTTTTAGAGTCAGTAGAAAGGCCTCTTTAGTGTCCTAAGTTTTCATAACTGTGACCTTAATTGCCTACCGTCTGTAAGCTGTTAGTGTCTTAACATGTTCATTAATTGTTTATGGTTCATTGAAACCGTGTTTAAACCCTTTACAATGAAGATCTGTGAAGTTATTTGGATTTTTACAAATTATATTTTAAAGACAGGGTCCTGAAAAAGAGAGGTTTCTTTTTTTGCTGAGTTTATATATATTTTTTATTTAACCTTTATTTAACTAGGCAAGTCAGCAAAGAACAAATTCTTATTTACAATGACGGCTTACAGGATCGAACCAAATCAAATTGTTACGGGAGCGCCGAATACAACAGGTGTAGACCTTACAGTGAAACGCTTAGTGACAGGCCATAACCAACAGTGCAGTTAAGTAAAAAAAGGTCTTCGATAAGTATTAGATATCAATAGATAAGTAAAGAAATAGAAAAACATTACAATTACATTGAAAATAACAGTAGCGAGGCTATATACAGTGGTACCGGTACAGAGTCAATGTGCGGGGGCACCGGTTAGTCAGGCTAGTTGAGGTAATATGTACATGTACGTATAGTTAAAGTGACTATGCATAGATGATAAACAGAGTAGCAGCAGCGTAAAAGAGGTGTTGGCGGGGGGTGGGGACACAATGCAAATAGTCCGGGTAGCCATTGTGCGGGGACACCGGTATGTAGTGACGCCTCTAGCACTGAGATGCAGTGCCTTAGACCGCTGCGCCACTCAGTATCCCTTATTTAAGATCTAATTAAACAACTTCCATAAACAACGTGATACTGGCAGTGTGTTGGTATTTCTTTAGCTTTTAAGATATCATTGATTTATTCCCACACACCTTCAAGCAAACTCAGATGTGCTTTTCCTATTTTAAATGCAATTTATGTCATACATTTGTCATAAACTACAGGCTCCAGTGCCCCAGTGCAGGTCTGTTCCAGTGCAATATAACAGGCCTGGTGTTTAATTCAAATTACAAAATAGTATTATAAAACATTCATATTTCCACCATTAGCATAATAATAAAACCAGCGCGGGTGTCACAAAACACACAAATCGCTTACCTTTGAAGATCTTCTGCTGATGGTAATCCGAAGTGTCCAAGCAAGACAATTAATGTTCCTTTTGTTTAAAAAAGTCCCTCTTTATATCCATAAATCTCAGTTTGGTTGGCACGTTCTGTTCAGAAAATCTACCGTCCACTCGTCCCATTATACAAGACATGAAGAGCGTTCAAAATATACCTATAAACTTTGTCCAAACAAATCAAACAACCTTTCTAATCCATCCTTAGGTACACTATTATGTATATTAACTATAATATTTCACACAGATAATATATTGGACGATAGAAAAGGAAAAAACCGAGGCGCGCGCTCCCGGGTCCTGCCCGTCATAGACAGAAATTATAAGAGGGACTCTGCCTCTGGTACTAAAGTTAAAAACCAGCCCAAACCTTAACCCTTACCTTAACCATGCAGAGTTAATCCCAAACCTTAACCCTTACCTTAACCATGCAGAGTTAATGCCTAACTTTAACCCTTACCTTAACCATTCAGAGTTAATGCCTAAATTTAACCTTAAACACTTTGCTTTGACGTTTGAGAAACACAAATGAACGTCTAATTGGGACGTGAGACTGTGAGAACTTGTTGGGATGGGTAAACAGGGAACACCACCACCTCTTCTTCTTCCCCAGGGGTGTCAAACAGATTCCATGGAGGGCCGAGTGTCTGCAGGTTTTTGATTTCACTTGCTGTGGTAGCTGATGTGTATAATGTTGAGTCATCACCATACATAGATACACAGGCTTTACTCAGCACCAGTGGCAGGTCATTAGTAAAGATAGAACAAAATAAGGGGCCTTAACAACTGCCCTGGGAAATGCCAGACTCTACCTGGATTATGTTGCAGAGGCTTCCATTAAATAACACCCTCTGTTCTGTTAGACAGGTAACTCTTGATCCATGATGTACAATGCATTCAGAAAGTATTCAAACCCCTTTCTTTTTTCCACATGTGACGTTACAGCCTTACTCTAAAATGGATTACATTACATGTTTTCCTCATCAATCTACACACAATACCCCATTATGGCAAAGCGAAAACAGGTTTTTAGAAATGTTTGCAAATTCATCAAAAAACAAAAACACCTTATTTGACACACTCAAACCGGTGCGCCTGGCCCATACTACCATACCCCATTCAAAGGCAGGCACTTAAATATTTTGTCTTGCCCATTCACCCTCTGAATGGCACACATACACAGTTCATGTCTCAATGCTTAAAACCCTTCTTTAACCTGTTTCATCCCCTTCATCTACACTGATTTAAAGTGGATTTAACAGGTGACATCAATAAGGGATCATAGCTCTCACCTGGATTCACCTGGTCAGTCAATGGCATGGAAAGAGCAGATGCTCCTAATGTTTTGTCCACTCAGTGTATATATCTAATGTATCTTTACTCATTGTGTATTTATTATTTATTTCAGAATGCCCTGTTATGACTTTTTCTATTGTATTTCTCTGAATTGTTGGGACGTAAGTCAGCATTTCACTGTTAGTCTATGTTTACCAAGCATGTGACAAATAACATTTCATTTGAATCTCTTTCAGACACCAATACCTTTGAGCATCTTCAAACTAAACGCTGTCATGTTTTATAGAAGCCTGGGTAAGGCCAGTTTAACCAACCTTCACCCAACCACTAGTGACCTCGTCAAGGTGGTTGGAACTCTTGGCATAATGGTTTTGGCTCGACAGTCGCTGGACCCGAGTGGAAGCACCGGATTCACTACAATATAGGGCTATTAATACCCACAGATGTTTTTAAAGAAGAATATAACTGGAACGTTTTTCATGAGCATAGTTCAACTGTCACACCCCATCGTAACCCAAAAGATAAGCTGATTTTACTATATTGTTTCTAAACAATGTAAGTGTGAGCAAACACCATATAGCCTCAAATAAATACAACGTTGAACTCATGGATGGTTAGTCGTTGCATCCATCTCTCTGTTTATGAATTTGAGTGTTTACATTTCTCCACCCTGTTTAACAAAACAGAGGTGGGGTAAGTGCTTTGTAGTTTGAACGTCAGATTGCCCCTTTAAGCTAGACTCCATGAACTAAAACTGCAAGGACCTAGAGTAGTCCTCTAGCTCAGCTGGTAGAGCATGGTGCTTAGTGCTTGCAATGCTATGATAGTGGGTTCAAATTCTGGGACCACCCATATGTATAATGGATTTAAGTTGCTATGGATAAAAGCATTAGCTAAATGTAATTTTTATGATATATTAGTATGATTTGTATGGTCTAGGCTACTTGGAATTGGTGGAATATTCATCTGGATGATGACCCTAGTGGACAGACAAACCAGCACCACTTCTAACAATGAAAACAGTCTGAAGACATCAGCTATTATGTTCCTATTGAACAGATATGCCTCATATGAACAAAGGGCTTTGTCATGAGAAATTAGGCTACACATTCCAATGTCTGACCCAATCATTTCTGGGTGGATTAGGCCTAGGCTCTAGCATAATGTACATTCAAGGTTGGAGATTCTTTAACAGTGATGATCTGGCATCACATGGCACCTGCAAGAAGAGTGCTGAAGGGGACATTAAATTAAACCATAGACTACTTCCCAAAACCCACTTGGACACAAATTAGTTTGAGGCTCTAAATAATCATTCTAACCAGATATAGACACAAACATACGCAACATCACAATCCCTAGCAGGCCTACGGTCAGTTATGTCAATAGCCAAAGTGTAATAACAGGCTATAACACATCACCCCCGTTACAACAATCACAGTTACAGTGCCGGTGTTCGACTAGACTTCGTGGGCGATCCAGTACTTTACGTGCTGTAACTTGGCAGTTCAACTGTAGTTCTGTTTTTCTAACATAATTACACTGCATAAATACCAGTTGTTTGGATACTGGTTGATAGCAGTTATTCACAATAATTCTCGCTCAATGCCTGTTAACAGTTCCATTGGAATTGTCCCGCAACCAGGCAATTCATTAACTAATTTCCTTGGGGGGAAAAGCTTCGTTGGCAGCGGGAGGTTGTTGGAAATGGCGGCGAGTAGTGCGGACGAAATGGAGGAAATGGAGTAGAATGGTTGGTGAAGCAACAGCTGTGCTGGAATGACAACAATATGGGTGTCAGTTGTGATGGTATGGAGCGGGAGGATGAGGGTCAAGGACCGTAACGGTCTGTAGTGGAAAGACCGGAAGAAGAGAGATCATGGTACAGAAAGCAGTAGAGCGTCTAGTAAAGAAAGCAGAAAGAGGGCCGAGGTAGGAAGCAAGAGTAGTGATGTGTTGGAGTGGAAAGTGATGTTTGATGAGACCACAGGGCCTCACTTACACCTATCTGACTAACTAATGCCTTAGAGAAAGAGGCAGGTGAAGTGAAATTAGCTCAGTTCATTAGAAATGGTAGATTGTTAATATTGTGTGGTAGCCAGGCTCAGCAAGAGACGATGCTGCAAATGCAAAGGTTTAAAAACCATTTCCCTGGTCCTTCTGCTAAGTTGAAGGGAGTCATCAAAGTGGACCAACTGTCAGACTGATGGAGCTGACATGGATGTACCTGTAGTAAGTGGACCTACTGTCAGACTGATGGAGCTGACATGGATGTACCTGTAGTAAGTGGACCTACTGTCAGACTGATGGAGCTGACATGGATGTACCTGTAGTAAGTGGACCTACTGTCAGACTGATGGAGCTGACATGGATGTACCTGTAGTAAGTGGACCTACTGTCAGACTGATGGAGCTGACATGGATNGTAGAAGGTAGGGATTTATTTGGTTTAGATTTCTATGTGCATGGTAGTACAGAATTGGTCAGATCATGATTGATAGTACATTGCAGCATAGTAGTGGTGACATGCACTTTAAATGTTTGTTTGCGGAACACCATGATATCATAGAAGGAAGAAGCCAAGAACACAACGTCAATACCAGAAATACTACATGATCAAGGAGGAGAAGAACCTGGGCCCAGATTCACAAAACCTTCCTAAGAAGAAATGTCTTCTTTACTGCCATTTTGTCCTTAACTACAGATTTAAGAAGAAAGTTAAACAAAGTTGCTATTCCTCAAAAAGGTTACTGGAAATGTTCTTGCGGCATTTCTTATGTTTCTCTTTAAGCAACAAGTTAAGAAGAAATTAGATTCTTGTAAATAAAGTGCTTGGGAATGTTCTTAAATCAAAAGACGGCTAACCCCGTGTCTTAAACTCAGGGTAGTGAGAGAAAAGGCTCAAAAGCAATTGAACATGTTTAATTCACTCACAAACTCAATTTGAAAGTTTCAGTCATGCTTATTTTAGAACAGTCATCTCAGTAAGAAATATGCTAACATGATCGTCATTGCCAAGACTTTCTAAGAATATATTTGAGAAGCTCATAAGAAAATCATTCAATCTTAAGATACTGTTCAGGAATTGCACTTAAACTATTTTTTTTCTTGAGATACTTCTTACGTTTTTGCGTAAGAAGTGGTGTGTGAATCGTGTCCCTGAACTACATTTGAATAGCTTGTGCTGTGGACAAACGTTTTTAAGAATACACTACGCTGTGAGTTGATCCCTATTCGGCAGCTAGTTAGCCAGGTGAATTGATCAAACTACTTTGTATGCGTTGTTATTGGCAACCTTGTATACAAAGTTTTTGGAACAGATTCATATTGGATTCACCAGGGGTCGATGTCCGCGCCCCTGCGGTAATCTAACTAATCATATTTTACATAGAAACCTGTCAGTTTAACCCAGAGATACAGTACATTTTTTTTACATTGGATGTGTCTCAATCCACCACATCCTCCTGTGTAACACTTTGACATCTGCGGTGAAAGGTGACAGAACGGTGTTTGTCAGACCATGAGACATCCTGAAAATCTGTCTCACAAAATTATCTGTAGCGTCTTTCCTTCTATGGAAAGATGAGACTCACAAATATGGTGTTCTCCGTTTTCCTCTACAAGCGTCTTGGGACTTGTCTGAGGTTGGAACAGCCGATCTGCCAACTTCTGTCTGTAGTGCCTGAACAGTTTGGGCTACACACTAATATGACCCCCTGTGTAAAGATGACTCATGAACACGTACCTGTCGGTTGTTTTGATCTTGGACGCCCACAGGCCTCACAAGACTCGTTTGAAGGTCCCCCGGGACCAGTCGAAAACATTTATGGAAGTACACTATATTTACACACTAAAGTATGTGGACACCGCCCAGCTTAGAATCTTATGGGGTTTAAAAGTTGGTTGAAAAAAAAACAACATTCCCTTATGTTGGTTACTTTTTGCAAACCCAATACATTTTCTATGTTGATTCAACGTCACAGATTTTGTTTGTTGAAATGTGGAAATAAAGTTGATTCAACCAGTTTTTAATGTCTATTGTTTTTGCCCAGTGGGTTGTCTGATGAAATTCAACATGTGACGTTATAGTTCTTAGGCCTACATTAAAATGTATAAATTATGATCTTGCTATGAATTCATAACGTATTAATATCCTATTAATTCATAGGTGGCACTTTCCATTTCCTTCAAAGGAGTGAAAAAGGCTAAACTTGGTTAATCTACATTGTAGCGATTTTAATCACATAACATCTCTCCATCAAGAGACAAACAAATTGTATTCAACAATGACTGTCTCATCCATAACTCTTTACTACTTTTGTAGCCAGGTGGTAAAAGGACGTCGCTGTATTCATTTATATCCACTAGATGGAACTGTCCCGTTAAGAGAACAAGAAATAAGGTCTGCAAGCGGTTATGGGATTGCGCATGCGCAGTGTGTAATAGTAAGAGCAAGCAATTACACTGGAGAGCTGTTGAAATCCATCGTGGGTCCAACGGTACTTGGTAAATAATTTTTTATGCCAGATGGTCTTGTTGGCCTGTTGATAGTGTAGCGACCCGCACAGACAGCTGTGTGTTATGTGTTAGGCTATTAGTTGGTTGTGTTTTACTTACCAGTACCCAGTGTTCGCGGGGTCCGACATGCCAATCAACCTGCTATCTGCCAATCACGGGAATGCCTGGAATGTTCTGATGCCGCCATCCTGGTGATTGACGGAGTGGTATGAAGGGGGGTTGGGAAGGGGGATGGAGCATTGGAAGTTAAGACCAGGTTTTGCCATTGTTCTCTCTCTTACGTCTGGCCTTCACAAGAGAAGGTCACGGTTGATTTGTGGGGTATATTGCATTTATTTGGCGTGGGCTACGGCCAAACAGTAGCCTGTGTTGAAGTTGGGTTAATAAACCGTTAATTCGTAACTCAAACCTAGGTCTAGACAATTGTTTTTTTTATGATCTAGTCAGGTCATTACAATACGTTCAGAGTGACATGAGTATGTTAGCTTCTTGCCAGCTGAATACCAGAGTTCTCAGAACCACGTTGTGGACTTATAGAACATTATTTGAAGCGCCATGAGTAATTATCAGAATTACATTCCATTTCGTGTAAAGATTCATGGTGTTGTATTAGTTTGTTTTTAACTGTAATTTATCTGTTGATATGACATTTCCCCCAGTGCAGTATGGGAGAAATGAGGATCTCCTGGTCCATGTGGGGTTAGGGTATCACGTGGACAGTGTTTGTTAGTATTCATATTGTTTTATGACTAAATGTATTTTAGTTATTAATGCACAATGTCATTTTATTTATAAACATCTTGTACCCAGATATTTGAAATGTTAGAAGTCCATTCTGTGAACATTGTGGTCTCTATTTTATCATAGAAAGCAGAGGCACTACCATTTATACATTTCACTTCCTACTTATTCTACTCTGTTTTTATTCACTTTACTAACAGATTTATTTAACGGGATTGTGATTTAGACTGAACTTTACTTCATGGTGACGTCATCTTGTGGTGATTTCCTTTCTACATTATCCTATTTTAAATGTAAGCTTCAACAGAATACACAACCCCAAATTAGTTTGTCCTGTACTGGGTTTATTTTCATCAGGCTACACTTCCCCAGACGCTAGCCTACTGTGATATCAACCAGTTATAGTGCCAAATGTGTGTGGATGTTCCAGCTCTGCTGCTGACCACTCTGGAGGAGCTCGCTGAAGATATTTCAGTCTAACCTGACTATTGGCTGGATGTTAGGCTTTCCTCCCATCCCAGAGAGCCAGCTGGAGAACATTGACAGACCAGTCACAGTGGATCAGATGGTGAAGAGATACACCCCTGAGATCAGATCACACTGAACACAATGAGGAAGATGGACCTGGGTGATCTTGCTGAGAAGTTAGAGAAAGATCACGAGTCCCAGCATCTTTACTATACATTTTTTAATCATTTGAATATTTTCCTGAATGAAAACTGCCCTAAACATTGCTATTGTAGTATATCAACAGGTCAATGTTCTCTTTTGGGACATTCTCAATTGGACAGAAGTCTGCCTAAAAATAAGTAATAATAATAGTACGGAGAACGGAGATCGCCTCCTGCAGCGGAGGATGCTCAGGTCTATCCTCCTGCAGCGGAGGATGCTCAGGTCTATCCTCCTGCGGAAGAGTTCTGAAATCAGCCCTTTGAAACAGCTGTTGTGCTCTCAGAAGAAAATAATGAATACCTTTAAAAACTGTTACTTCTTTATCTATGAAACATCCAGCACAACTAACTACATGTCATTTGGGATTCCACCCCTGTAAATGTAATTTGTCTGATGACGCGCTAGTGGAGAAGGAGTCATTTCATACAAGCACATATGTTTCCACATTCCCTCTTCAATTACCTTGGACCTTTTTCAAAAAAGGAGGCAAGAAGAGGATGCGAGGAATTGGGGAAATCTAATTGAGTCTGTTCCTTTCCTAGAGAGTGACTGTCTATAGCCCATGTGACTGATGACAAAGGAGTTTCTCCCTCCCCATGAGACTACAGACACACATGTTATAATAAACATCACTGGATCCTCTGCTTATGGTGATGTCACAGATGATGATGCTCCCATCTCCCCATCCACAAGCTTCTGTTGTTATTCTACCAACTGTTTTTCTCTGAAGAGAGGTCCATCCTGAATGTGTTGTTGCTTCCCAGAAATGTTGTGATCAGGGAGGTAAGCATAACTAAGATAGAAGTGGGATTTTATATCTGGCTGGCATTCAATCAAGCTGGCAGTGTCAAACACAACATAGAACAATAACATTCTCTGTGCCACAATAATGCATGTTCATATACTTGACACCAAACCAGAATCAAATAATTCTGACAAAGTACTTAATGGACGCTTGATTTAGCTTGGAGTTTGAACAACATGTGTATTTGATTGAAGCAAACTATCGATCCATTGTTGATTCTCAAGGTGCAAAAGGAGAGGAGAGACATGGAGTCTAAGAAACCATTGAAACAAATCCTCACTGCAGTCTAACCCTGAAGAAAGCATACATCCTCTCCACTGATATTACAGATGGATATATGATCAACCCAACAGTAATTAATATCTAGAAGCCATAAAGACATTACAACTTTAGATATTTCTTTAGCTGTGACTTCAGTATCTTCACACTTCATGTCAGATCGTAGATACTGACTCTGGCTTTTTGTGTTCCAGACAGCAGAATGTATGGATTTCCAGTCCTATGAAAATGACTTCCCCACATTTCAGTTGTTCTTGCTGACTGTTGTTAAAGAGTTGGATCTTGTTCTGAAAGAAAATGGCAGCACTGAAAATGAATAGAACGGACTTGTCTGGCTTCCAGGTAACAAAAATGTTGAGCTAAACTCAAATGATGATGATCTGATCTCATCAGGTCTTCTAGTTCTATTAGTCTCCTCCCTGATGGCCACCTCATCACAAACAATGATATGAAGAAATCTAATTTTAAAAAACAAATTATCCTAATGGTTCTGTGTTGTAAAATGTATGTGTACACCTGCAGCTCCTGTCCAGGTCCAACCCCACGGGCCTGTGGCACCAGTACCAGCAGCTTCTATCCAGGTCCAACCCCACGGGCCAGTGGCACCAGTACCAGCAGCTTCTGTCCAGGTCCAACCCCACGGGCCTGTGGCACCAGTACCAGCAGCTTCTGTCCAGGTCCAGCGTCACGGGCCTGTGGCACCAGTACCAGCAGCTTCTGTCCAGGGCCAGCAAAATGGACCTGCAGCTCCTACTGCTGTTGTTCGTCCATCTGTCCATGAAGATCAACCAGACTTGAGATGATCAAATCAGTGGCTTCCAAATAAAAATATAATGAAGTGTTTATCTTACAGGAGCAATCTGTGATTAAAATGAATGATAATGTGGAAAATAATGCCTCATGAGCTTAGTTCAACTGCCATTCCCCATTAGAGGCCAAAATAAGCTTGTTTTACTCAATTCTTTGTAAACAATGGAATACTAAGTCTCAAAACAACTATCATGTTGATATCATGGATGGCCAGTCCTCTATGAATTAGAGCTGTTAAAGTGGTTTGTTATTTTCTGAACCACAGATTGACCACAGAACCAAACAATACTGTCCTGATAAACACAATCCCAGCCAACCTCGTCCTCCCCAGACCTCCGCAACCTTTGCGCACAGGAAGCAATCTTTAAGAGGGAATAAAACGAGAACAGATGACAGAAACAGGACAACAGGAAAACACAAAATAACCAGTGGCCAGCGGTGACTCTTCTAAGGTGGTATCAGCCCTCTGGTTCTTGATTAGATCGTAGCAGGGCACAGATAACAGGGAAAGTATTGACAGATTTATTTGGAACATTATCGTTAGCCGGTGCAGTGACCAGGTCCCACAACTCATGGAACACGGCACCACGCACACAGATAATATCTCTGGGAAACTGCTCTCATCGGGAATCCCTTCAAACAACAGCTTAGCGGAAACCACTAGAGGTAGAGACACGCCAGGCCATACACGCCCACCAGCCAAGTTATTCCCTGAATCAGTCTCAGTAGAGAAGGGTAACAGACTAACACAAACGACTCAAGAGGCACCTGTGTTTCTCAGGATCGTCCCTGGCACTGGGTCATTACTTCTTAATAGAGACACAACCCTCTGTAACAAAAGATTAACAATCTGGGTCAATTAGGACTTACACATGTACCTGGGCATTAAACGGAGTGAATGGATGTGGGACAGGCACTGCTAACACCGTAGGCTCAGGTTTAACATAGCACGAGTACTGAATTTACCCTTGGCCCTAAGAACAGGACATTTGTTTTTCCAATGACCTGAACCATGACAGTAGTGACTCTTGACTGAAGTCAGCTTTACCACGGGAGCCAGGCTCAACCCCAGATGAATGACGCTCTGCATGTGAACCAGAGCATCTCGGTGGGCGAGGCCCAAATCTCTCCAAACGCCCCCACTCACTCCGGGGAACTGCAAAGCCACTTCTGTGAGTCAAAACTGCAGCTTCAGAGACAGTCTTCACCTTTTGTTTGTTAATGTACGTGGCGATTAGATCAGGGATTGTGTCCTTAAATTGCTCTAGCATAATCAGATCACACAGCCCCTGGAAAGTTGTAACCGCAGAGGGGGAACACCAGGGTTTAAACTGAAGTAAACTCTCACACAAACTCAACATGAGTCTGTTTATCAGCCTTTTCTAAATGGTTGGCGGTAAGCCTCAGGAACCAGTTAGTAAATCTGTAACTGCCATTTTAACCTCATAACTGACACTGTGGGCTACACCAAGAGCTGAATATGCTTCCTGTGCTTTACTAGTCAACACACTGCAACATTAAACTGAATCAGGCCAACTCCTAGCATCAGCAACGCACTCAAACAACGTCTCAGTGTCCTTCTCATAACATTTAGGCAACAGCCGTAAGTTTCCAACAATATCAAATGTGCCCGGGGCACGACCAAGAGTGGAGCGACCCCTAGGTAAATCAGGGTCACCTTCCCAAAGCTAACTCTCCCGAGAGCTTTCCTTCCTTCTAGACGCTCTTGTTCCAGCTTGATTTTAGCATGCTCCAAACCCTGTTTAAATTCCTTTTCATACTTAACATTAATGCTCCAGTTTAGCTTGTTCCTGCTCTAGCTGTAACAGAAGCAGTTCTTTCTAAAGGAAGACTACTAGGACTAACAGACGGAGGGCCATTGTATTGAAACAGGGAGACGGCTGGGGAGGTGGTGAGTCCTCAGCAGAGGCTGCCCCAGTGGTAACTTCTAGTATACCACTCTCCATCAGGTTGGCCTTCAATATCAACCTAACAGAATTGTTGATGTTTAGCACTAATTTCAGCCTGGTAGTGTTCAGCGATCTTCAACAGCTGTTCTTTAGTACATCATTCTAACAGTTCCTCTGATGAACTCATCTACATTAGACGCTATAGTCACAAGTAACTGCTAAGAAGCATCTTCCCCTCTGCTGAGCACACCAGAACAGACCACAACAAGAGAAGCGCCAATCACACTGGGCACCACAGGAGAGAGATGAGATATAAGGAGCTTCCCCAAATTCTACAATAACTTAACCCTAGTCTTCATGCGGATTCGTGGTGGGTAATTACACACTGTAGCCCGCTGGCATGGAAACCACCCCCCCCAGCACGCTGGCAGATTCCCCCTAAACCACAGCTGTGCCCCCGAGACAACTGCTCCATCCACTGACACCACACAAAAATAAACAAAATAACCATGCTCAACATATTCCCCAGTGGAACACGTCGCTAAACCTAACAGGGGAAAAGAAAGGCTATGGCTCCCGGTAGCAAATAGCACTACCCTAACCACATCTCCCCCTGAGGTACACAGCCTGGTGTACTCACCTTCTCAGACCCATGTCCCAACAGCAAGTTGAGCAAGAGTATCCAGCCTGGGCAGGGGCCTGGAAACTAACCAATGTTACTCTATCCAACACAACACACAACCAACTATCCATCCAAGTGGCAAGTTTACCAAACAAACAAAGGCAACCAACCCTGGTCACCAAACAGCACAACTCAAAATCTGTACCAAAAGATGCAAACAAAGCACCTACAGAGTTAAACACCACACCAACTCCACATTCTCCCAAACACAATACTCAACCCAGTCAGCCTATAATGATAATGAGGGAGGTTGAGAAGTGCCACAACCAAAATAAGCCACAACCAAAATACAACAGGGTGTCTGCGTGGAGTCTCCTCAATGAATGGGGGGAAAGGTGTATTTATCCCCAGGACACGCCCAAGCACAGGTGTGTCCCATTTTGCTGACGACCTTCCCGGCTCCGCTCACTGACATCCTATTAAGGAAAACAAGAGTTTTACAGGTCCCAGTTTGGGACTGGTGCAGAAGATAATAGATCCTGTAACACTGGATAAATGATGAAACAGGAGAACATGGCTTCTCTTTCAAAGGTTCTCTCAGTTATCTTTATTCAACATTCTCTCAAGAGCAAATAGTCTGTCTTTTCATTGTATTTCTCTTTAAAGTATTCAAAAATATTAAATTCCAACCCAATTGCTTTACATTTATACCCCAAACATTTCCTCAACTTTAATTCACCCGTTTAGGTTATAATTATGTAGTTGACTGTTGCTCACTAAAGCCCATAGGAGACTAAAACATGAAAGCCTTTAGACTGGTATAACTCATTAGAAGTGACTTTATACCCATGATCAAAATACATTCACCCAGTGTCAGAAGGGCTAATAGAAAGACAAGAATAATGCAAATGACATTAATGATAATTATTGGAAAATGACTGCAGAAGTTACCATGGCGCTAACCGAAGCTAGGCTGGAGAATAGAACAAGTCAAAATTCACCCAAGTCTGAAAATAGCAAAAGAACGTTGGCTAAGCTGGAACACTTTCCCGAGCCCATAGCAAATGAATGGAATGGAACGTTCGCAGAGCCTGGTTTGACTGGAGTGACGCTTAGAATTCCATTTAGCCTAAATGGGACCAAAACATGTATCCCTTTTTATTTTACCACTACAATCTGTTCTCAGGATGAAACTGAACAATATCAACTTGTGTAGAAAGTAAACATCCTCACCTCCATGGTGCCAAGTGTGCTTATGTCTGCATAACGACGAAGTAGGGAAATATTGGCAACTTCTATTTCTGGTCTAGCGTTTGATGACGAGATGTCAGGAGTGTCTTTTTCAAAAATAAAAATGTTCTGGAGTTACAATTAGCTTTTTTCTAGATCAAAACCAAAGGATCACCGCCATCATTTCATTTTACACTCGACATGCGTTCTGTCTAGTACGAAGTTATACAATTACTCTGTTGTTCAAAACCATTACATTCACTTCAACAGGCAAGTTACTAAACTATATTGTGGTATTCAGTGTGTTTTTGCACTTTACGGACCTGTAACAGGATAAATGATGAAACAGGAGAACGTGGCTTCTCTTTCAAAGGTTCTCTCAGTTATGAG
>QNTS01004452.1:74536-98207 GCA_003317085.1 Hucho hucho
CGTGCCGGGCTCTGGATGCGCACAGGGGACCTGATGCGTGGAGCAGGAACAGGCTGTGCCGGGCTCTCGATGCGCACAGGGGGCCTGATGCATGGAGCAGGAACAAGACGTGTCGGGCTCTGAAGGCGCACAGGGACCTTGGTGTGTGGAGCAGGAACAGGACGTGCCGGGCTCTGGATGCGCACAGGGGACCTGATGCATGGAGCAGGGACAGGCCATGCCGGGCTCTCGATGCGCACAGGGGGCCTGGTGCGTGGGGCAGGAACAGGACGTACTGGGCTGTGGAGATGCACTGGAGACACAGTGCGCAGAGCCGGCGCAGGATATCCTAGTCCGAGGAGGCGCACCGGAGACCAAGAGCGCTGAGCCAGCACCCTCCTACCAGGCTGAAAGCTCACCCTAGCCCGACAGATGCGGGGAGCTGGAATGTCGCGCACCGGGCTGTGAACGCGCACTGGAGACACCGTGCGCTTCACCGCATAACACGGTGCCTGACCAGTATGACGCTCTCTCCAGTAAGCACGGGGAGTTGGCTCAGGTCTCCAACCTGGCTCAACCAAACTCCCCGTGTGCCCCCCCCCAAAAAAAATTTGGGGCTGCCTCTCGGGCTTCCTTGCCAGCCATGTTCCCTCATAATGCCGCCTTTCTGCCTTTGCTGCCTCCAACTCCTCCCTGGGACGGCGATACTCCTCAGCCTGCCTCCAGGGTCCCTTTCCGTCCAGGATCTCCTCCCATGTCTAGGCTTCCCGATGACCCCGCTGCTTGGTCCTATTGTGGTGGGTCATTCTGTCACGATCTTGTAATAGAGCGGACCAAGATGCAGCGAGGGTTCCAGTATACATACTTATAATTCTGGTAGTGAAACTGGCACAAAACAACAAACAATGAAACAGACCGTAACACTGGTGTGGCACACACAGGCACACACACACAGAAATACAAACAATGACCCACAAACCCAGTGGGGAATATACAAACTTAAATATGGTCCCCAATTAGAGGTAACCAAACTCAGCTGCCTCTAATTGGGAACCATCAATGAAACCAAAACAAAGAAATAGAACAAAAAAACCCTGATCACGTCCTGACCACAAACACCATAGAGAAGCCAAAAAAGGGCCATCTCTGGCCAGGACATGACATGAATCATGAATAATAATGAGAGAAAGTTACAGAGTCTAAAACAAAACATGCTAACCTCTCACCATTATGCTCAAATATAAGGTGACATTCTGTACTGTCGCCTAATATGAAACAAATCTCAAATCCAAAATGCTGGAGCATAACGCCCAAATTTAAAATTGTAAGCTTCACTGTCCAAACACATATGGTGTGGACTACGTGTGCATGGTAAACACATGGATCTGGTGAACAGTTATCACTTGTTGACCAACTACAGGAATACTGACCTCAGAATCTCCAGTTTACAGTTGGGATTCCCCAGTCCAGCAGAGAGCAACTTCACTCCTGAATCCTTCAGGTCATTGTTACTCAGATCCAGCTCTCTCAGGTGTGAGGGGTTTGACTCCAGAGCTGAGGCCAGAGAAGCACAGCCTTTCTCTTTGACTCCACAGCCTGACAGCCTGACAGAGAGATCATCATGATGTCACAAACACACTGTTAAACACCAGAAGTGTGGAAGGACAATGGCAGATGCATTTGGTTATTCTCTCAAACAACAGATAGATTAATCTTCCATCTCGTAGAACTGTTTGGTCACATTGCTATACAAATGTAAACATCTATACATTGATTCATTGTGTTTTGCAATAATACCAAATTTTCTCAAAACTGAATATTTCTTCCTGATGATTAGTACTGAAATGTAATTTTATGTACTCACAGAGCAGCTCTGGAGCCTTTGACCACTGGCAGCAGCCTCAGAAGACCTTCCTCTGATCTGGAATATTTCTTCAGGTCAAACACATCCAGCTCCTTTTCTGAAGTCAGCAACACAAAGACCAGAGCTGACCACTGTGCAGGTGACAGTTTGGCTTCTGAGACACTTCCTGAGCTCAGGTAGCTTTGGATCTCCTCCACTAGAGAATGGTCATTCAGTTCATTCAGACAGTGGAACAGATTGATGCACCTCTCTGGAGAGGGATTCTCCCTGATCTTATTCTTGATGGACTTGACTGTTTCTTCATGGCTCTGTGAACTGCTTCTTGTCTTTGTCAGTAGACCTCGTAAGTGCTTCTGATTGGACTCCAGTGAGAGGCCCAGAAGGAAGCGGAGGAAAAGGTCCAGGTTTCCCGTCTCACTTTGTAAGGCTTTATCCACAGCACTCTTGTAGAAAGTAACTTCAGGCTTGTCTCTGAACAGCGCAGTAAAGTTCCTGTACTTTGATTGCGGTTCGGCCATTAGATTCTCACTGTTGTTGATGAATGAGAGGAACACATATAGAGCAGCCAGAAACTCCTGAATGCTCAGATGCACGAAGCAGTACACCTTGTCCTGGTACAGCCCACATTCCTCTTTGAAGATCTGTGTGCACAATCCTGAGTACACTGAGGCTTCATTGACATCAATGCCAGCCTCTTTCAGGTCTTCTTCATAGAAAATCAGATTGCCATTCACAAGCTGTTGAAAAGCCAGTTTTCCCAGTGACAGAATGTTCTCTTTATTCCAGTTTGGACCTGTCTCTTCTTTCCCAAGATACTTTTCATTCTTCTGTTTGGTATGAAACACCACAAGGTGTGTGTACATCTCAGTCAGAGTTTTGGGCATCTCTTCTCTCTTATGTTTCAGAATGGGTTCAAGGACTGTTGCAGAAATCCAACAAAAGACTGGAATGTGGCACATGATGTGGAGGCTCCTTGATGTTTTTATGTGTGAGATGATTCTGCTGGCCAGGTCCTCATCACTAAATCTCTTCCTAAAGTACTCCTCCTTCTGTGGGTCATTGAACCCTCGTACCTCTGTCACCTGGTCAACACACCCTGAAGGGATTTTATTGGCTGCTGCAGGTCGGGTAGTTATCCAGAGGAGGGCAGAGGGAAGCAGATTTCCCTTGATGAGATTTGTCAGCAGAACATCCACTGAGGTTGACTCTGTGACTTCACAACAGATCTTGTTCTTCTGGAAGTCTAGGGGCAATCGGCACTCATCCAGACCATCAAAGATGAACAGAACTTTGTACTTGTCGTAGTTGAAAATTCTTGATTCTTTGGTTTCCATTGAGAAGCGATTGAGAAGTTCAATCAAAGTGTGTTTTTCCCCTTTCATCAAATTCAGCTCCCGAAAAGGGAATGAAAATACAAATTGGATATCCTGATTTGCTTTTCCTTCTGCCCAGTCCAGAATGAACTTCTGCACAGAGACTGTTTTTCCAATTCCAGCGACTCCCTTTGTCAGCACAGTTCTGATAAGTTTGTCTTGTCCAGTTAAGGGTTTGAAGATGTCGTTACATTTGATTGCCGTCTCTGGTCTTGCTTGTTTCCTGGTTGTTGTCTCAATCTGTCTCAGCTCATGTTCATTATTGACTTCTCCTTTTCCACCCTCTGTGATGTAGAGCTCTGTGTAGATCTTATTGAGAAGTGTGGGGTTTCCTTGTTTAGCGATCCCCTCAAATAAACATTGAAACTTCTTCTTTAGATTAGATTTGAGTTCACTTTGGCAAATCACAGCAAGCTCATCTGAATGAAGAAATAACACAGAGGATATTACTATTATGTCTGTTTTATGCCTACAGTATTGTAGGACTGTGTTATAAAGTTGTACATTATAATCATTTATTCTCATAACTGCCTGTAGAAATGTGTAAACATATTCATAATGCATTTCACACTGGTGTGACTGATTATATTATTATTGGTATTAATTGATGGTATTATTAATGTTGTCTCTCCTCTTCTCTGTCTAAATTTATCAATACAATACATCCCTGCTAGTTGACGATGTCACGACTTCCGCCGAAGTCGGTGCCTCTTCTTGTTCAGGCGGTGTTCTGCGGTCAACGTCACTGGTCTTCTAGCCATCACTGATCCACTTTCATTTTCCATTGTTTTGTCTTGTTTCCCCACACACCTGGTTGTCCTTCCCTCATTACTTGTCATGTATTTAACCCTCTGGTTTCCCCCATGTCAGTGTGTGTAATTGTTTATTGTCAGTGGCACGTTTCCGGCTGGTTTGCGCCAGACTGGAATTTTGTACTTTGTGCTGCCGCACTTTTTCCTGTAGGCATTTGGTTTGTAACGCTATTTGCGTTCAGTGTTTAATGTGCCACAGTAAAGTGCTTTCGTTCACTATCTCTGCTCTACTGCGCCTGACTTTCACGCACCAGCTACACATACGGATCCTGACAGACGAGGTCACTTGGTGTTGGGATCGTTACACTACAACCTCTGTTCAGAAAACACAACATGTGCTTCTCTATCACAAATCCCTCGAGCCTTAACAGGACATGGTTTTGACCCTCATACACTATCCTACTTTTGCTCATCAGAGTAGCAAATGGCAGGAGGGGGTATTGACCTGAGGTAGGCTTGAAGCCAGGTCGCTTGACCCTAAGGAAATCATGCTATACACAACAACCCCAAGAGGGTGAGGACTCATCAAGGCTAGCATTGTTCAACTTTCAGGCAGCACGATTACCTTGTTAGGAAATGTCTAACTAGTACTGCTTTAATTTCAATGTGGGATTAAGGCTGCTACAATATCATTGAATTACACAGCTACTTTAGCTTTACCTTAGCCACAGATTTTAAATATTTGTTATAAAACAGCATTCAACATGAGGCAGACAACTCTTACTTTTCTCCAGTGTGTCAGCAAGCTCCTTCTGGTTCATTTTCCTCAGGACGTGCAGTGTGATCTTCAGAGCTTCCTTCCTGGCACTGCTCTCCTGCTTCTCATCTTCAGCATCCACCACTTCCTTATCCTGCTTCTGACTCTCAAAGCCATGTGGGACTTCTGGACTAAGAATCCTCTTGAACCTCTTCAGCTCGTTCTTCACAAATGTCATAATATTCTCTTCAAGCAACTGAAATAAATAAATAATGTCTAATTAACACATTAATGAATGATTGACAGATCAACTTTTCTTGAGGTAAACAAAAATGTATGTACATAACAGACAACATACACTGAATATGGAGGCCAGGTCTGTTTGATGACTCTGGGAAGACTGACCACTGAGAATCTCTGACTCTGATCTCTCCTGTTGGTTTCTGTGGAGAAAACATCAAAGGAGTGAACACACACACACACAGAGGGAGGGAATGGTGTGTTTGTTTAATATTGTGTTTGGACTATGAAAATGGAAAAAAGGATTAGCCTATGGATTATGAAAACAACCTAAATAAATTGGGAAATGGGAGAGGAGAAATGACTAGAGACAGTGTTGTTTAACTCACTGACCATGACTCATGAGTTCTTCTTACCTTTGTTCAGTAGAAAAGTCTCCCTCTCTAAACAGTGTAGGTAGAGCCATAGACCAGTCACTCTTCATGGACACACAGCTGGGTACAGGGGAGGCTGGTCTCTCCTGCTTGATTGGACTTCAACACAACAGAGACAAACATTCAATCTCATCTACTCAGCTCAGATGGGGAAACATGAGAAGAGTTTCATTACAAAATTATTTATATCCATTTTCACGTTGGCAAATTATATCCACGTTGGTAAATTCTATTTTATTGTTTAAAGAAATTATGAAAGAGATTGGTGTGTTTTTTCACTATCTAATTATGGCATGGGGTGGTTCAATGAGATACATGTATTTGTTTAAAAACATCTCTAGGTGTTTTCATTTCAGTGAGATATATAATCATGTTTTTTAATGCTATATGTCTGCGTCACTGAAATAAGTAGTACTGCTAGGTTTAACACAGTCAAATGTAACAAATATATATTTTTTTTTAATAAAGAACTATACAAATTATACATTTGTGACACCAATATTAAAATGTATTTAAAAAAAATAATTATATACAGTAAAATGAGATCTGTATGTAAAACATTTACTTCTGAATTTAGTAGATGTTTTTATCCATCAGCTGAAGTAACATGGCTAGCTAACTATTTACTTGCTTATTGTGTAGTGGAGGATGGAAAAATAACTGTATGCCTATGGATGTGTAGCTAGCTACAGTATGTAGCCGATCTGTGTATGGGCCCTAAAACGTTTGGTATGAATATTAGTTCAGAACCTATCTATGAACCTCAGCTATCATAGTTGTTGTATAAACTTCAAGTCTGAAAGCCTATGGATAGAGTAGAATATAATAACTTTACTGGGCCAAGGATGCAAGTCCTATGTACATGTACTGTACTCCAGCAGTGCGCCGATAACGGCCTTGGGGACGACCCGGAGGACGAGGCACAGGGCGATCCGGATGGAGATGGTGGAACTCCCGCAGCAACGAAGGGTCCAGAATGTCCTCCACCGGCACCCAGCATCTCTCCTCCGGACCGTACCCCTCCCACTCCACGAGGTACTGAAGGCCCCTCCTCCGGCGCCTCGAGTCCAGGATGGTTCGAACAACATACGCCGGGGCCCCCTCGATGTCCAGAGGGGGCGGAGGAACCTCCCACACCTCAGACTCCTGGAGTGGACCAGCCACCACCGGCCTGAGGAGAGACATATGCAACGAGGGATTAATGTGGGAATCTGGGGGAAGCTGTAACCTGTAGCAAACCTTGTTCAGTCTCCTCAGCACTGAATGGCCCCACAAACCGTGGACCCATCTTCCGGCAGGGCAGGCGGAGGGGCAGGTTTCGGGTCGAGAGCCAGATCCGGTACCCCGGTGCGAACACTGGGGCCTCACTGCGGTGGCGGTCGGCGCTCGCCTTCTGCCGCCTCACGGCCTGTTGCAGGTGCACATGGGCAGCGTCCCAAATCTCCTCCGAGCGCTTAAACCAGTCGTCCACCGCAGGAGCCTCGATATGGTTCTGATGCCAAGGTCCTAGAATCAGCTGATACCCCAGTACGCACTGGAAAGGAGAGAGGTTAGTGGAGGAGTGGCGGAGGGAGTTTTGGGCCATCTCTGCCCATGGGATGAACGCCACCCACTCCCCCGGCCGGTCCTGGCAATATGACCGCAGAAACCTACCCACATCCTGGTTTACTGTCTACACCTGCCCGTTACTCTCGGGGTGAAAACCTGAGGTGAGGCTGACCGAGACCCCCAGACATCCATAAACGCCCTCCAGACCCTGGACATGAACTGGGGACCCCGATCAGAGACTGTCTTCAAGCACCCTGTAGTGCCGGAAGACGTGTGTGAACAGGGCCTCCGCAGTCTGTAGGGCCGTAGGGAGACCGGGCAAAGGGAGGAGACGGCAGGACTTAGAAAACCGATCCACAACGACCAGGATGGTGGTGTTGCGCAGTGAGGGAGGAAGATCAGTCCGGAAGTCCACCAACAGGTGCGACTACGGCCGTTGTGGAACGGGTAGGGGTTGTAACTTCCCTCTGGGCAGGTGCCTAGGAGCCTTGCACTGGGCGCACACCGAGCAGGAGGAAACATAAACCCTCACGTCCTTGGCAAAGGTGGACCACCAGTACTTCCCACTAAGACAGCAGACTGTCCGACCGATGCCAGGATGACCAGAGGAGGGTGATGTGTGGGCCCAATAGATCAAACGGTCGCGGACATCAGACGGAACGTACAGATGCCCAGCTGGACACTGAGATGGAGTGGGCTCTGTACATAACGTCCGCTCGATGTCCGCGTCCAGCTCCCACTCTACCGGTGCCACCAGGCAAGAGGGCGGAAGTATGGGAGTGTGATTCATGGACCGCTCCCTTGATGCAAAGAGTCAATATTTGCAGTGTTGACCCTTCTTTTTCAAGACCTCTGCAATCCGCCCTGGCATGCTGTCAATTAACTTCTGGGCCACATCCTGACTGATGGCAGCCCATTCTTGCATAATCAATGCTTGGAGTTTGCCAGAATTTGTGGGTTTTTGTTTATCCACCCGCCTCTTGAGGATTGACCACAAGTTCTCAATGGGATTAAGGTCTGGGGAGTTTCCTGGCCATGGACCCAAAATGTTTATGTTCTGAGCCGCTTAGTTATCACTTTTGCCTTATGGCAAGGTGCTCCATCAAGCTGGAAAAGGCATTGTTCGTAACCAAACTGTTCCTGGATGGTTGGGAGAAGTTGCTCTCGGAGGATGTGCTGGTACCATTCTTTATTCATGGCTGTATTCTTAGGCAAAATTGTGAGTGAGCTTTACTGTTGGCATGACACAGGACTGTTGGGAGCGCTCACCTTGTCTTCACCGGACAAGCTTTTTTCCGGATGCCCCAAACAATTGAAAAAGGGGATACATCAGAGAAAATGACTTTACCCCGGTCCTCAGCAATCCAATCCCTGTACCTTTTGCAGAATATCAGTCTGTCCCTTATGCTTTTCCTGGAGAGAAGTGGCTTCTTTGCTGCCCTTCTTGACACCAGGCCATCCTCCAAAAGTCTTCACCTGACTGTGCGTGCAGATGCACTCACACCTGCCTGCTGCCATTCCTGAGCAAGCTCTGTACTGGTGGTGCCCCGATCCCGCAGCTAAATCAACTTTAGGAGACGGTCCTGGCGCTTGCTGGACTTTATTGGGCGCCCTGAAGCCTTCTTCACATCAATTGAACCGCTTTCCTTGAAGTTCTTGATTATCCGATAAATGGTTGATTTAGGTGCAATCTTACTGGCAGCAATATTCTTGCCTGTGAAGCCCTTTTAGTGCAAAGCAATGATGACGGCACGTGTTTCCTTGCAGGAAACCATGGTTGGCAGAGGAAGAACAATGATTCCAAGCACCACCCTCCTTTTGAAGCTTCCAGTCTGTTATTCGAACTGAATCAGCATGACAGAGTGATCTACAGCCTTGTCCTCGTCAACACTCACACCTGTGTTAACGAGAGAATCACTGACATGATGTCAGCTGGTCCTTTTGTGGCAGGGCTGAAATGCAGTGGAAATATTTTTGGGGGATTCAGTTCATTTGCATGGCAAAGAGGTACTTTGCAATTAATTGAAATTCATCTGATCACTCTTCATGACATTCTGGAGTATATGCAAATTGCCATCATACAAACTGAGGCAGCAGACTTTGTGAAAATTAATATTTGTGTCATTCTCAAAACTTTTGGCCACGACTGTATGTATTACAATTATACACTTCAACAGTGTTTACCTGCTGCTGGGACAACAATGACTACACATTGTAACTATGCAATAGACTAGAAAAATGATTTAAGTAAAGGCTGATTTGTAATTCATATATACAAAAAATATATATATGCACATGGTACATCTTACATTGTATGAAAGATAAATCTTTAAAACACTCGTAAGCCTAAATTCCATTGCTATCGGGAAACCGGCACGAGACAGACTTATAGTACAGTTGCAGTATCTTAATTTGATCTGTTGTGGCACAGCAGGAAATGCAAACCTGAAGTGTATTTGAGGTTTAAAATTACTTCTAAAGTTTGCAATTTCCAGTTAAAATTTCTAACTGATAAAAACTGTGGATATATCGTTTTGGAAATAAACGTAATAAATTCTTTAAAAAGTTGTCATCTCACCACTTAGGTTTGATGTCATGTTCCCCAGAGAGACACATTTTAGAGGCAGGGACCCCCTCTCTCTCCCCAGAGAGACTCATTTTAGAGGCAGGGACCCCCTCCACTCTCTCCCCAGAGAGACACATTTTAGAGGCAGGGACCCCCTCCTCTCTCTCCCCAGAGAGACACATTTTAGAGGCAAGGACCCCCTCTCTCTCTCCAGAGAGACTCATTTTAGAGGCAGGGACCCCCTCCTCTCTCTCCCCAGAGATACACATTTTAGAGGCAGGGACCCCCTCCTCTCTCTCCCCAGAGAGACACATTTTAGAGCACTGACCCCTAAACAGAGATCCAACATGTTGGTTGTGGTTAACACAGTGCCAACTAATTATTGACTGTCAATTGTTCTCATTTATTCATTATCTCTTAGAAATAAAACATTTACTAAAACAGACACATCCAAACAGTCAGGTGATTTAATGCAATCACATGAACATGTAGTTGTGACTGATATCTCGTCTCCTTCTCTGTTGTCAATAATAATAATAATAATATAATGTGTCACTGTTTGTCACACACACACACACGGAGGGAATGTTGTGTTGTTTAATATTGTTTTAGGACTATGAAAATGAAAAAAAGGATTTGCCAATGGATTATGAAAACAACAAAAATAAATGGTAAAATGGAAGAGGAGCGATGACTAGAGACAGTGTAGTTTTACTCGCTGACCATGAGCCATGAGTTCTTCTTACCTTTGTTCAGTAGAAAAGTCTACTTCTCTTAATTCGATAGGTTGACTCTTCATGGACACACAGCTGGGTACAGGGGAGGCTGGTCTCTCCTGCTTGATTGGGCTTCAACACAACAGAGACAAAAATTCCATCTCTCATTTACTCTGAACTCAGATGGGGAAACATGAGAAGAGATTAATTCCAAAACGCTCCTTTTTCAGAAATGTTGGTAAATTATGTTTTAAATACATTATCAAAGGGATATGTGTTTTTTCACTAGCTAATCATGGCATTGGGTTGTTCAATTACAGTTTTTTTTATTTATTTAACTAGGCAAGTCAGTTAAGAACAAATGTTTATTTACAATGACGGCCTAGGCACTGTGGGTTCACTGCCTTGTTCAGGGGCAGAACAAGAGCTTTTACCTTTTCTGCTCTGGGATTCGATCTAGCAACCTTTCGGTTACTGGCCCAACACTCTAACCACCATATACCACCCCAACATATGTTTGTTTAAAATCTATCACTTGACAGTTTCATTTCAGAGAGACAAATAATCATGTTTTTTTACATAATGCTATATATCTGCATCACTCTCAGAGAAATAAGGCTAGGTTTTACATAGTCAAACGTAACAAATAACAGATTTTTTGAATGAAGAACTGTACAAATTATACTTTTGTGACATCAATATTTAAATATTTTAAAATAATAATTCATGAGATCTGTATGTAAAACATTTACATGCAACATTTTTGTCATTTAGCAGATGTTTTTATCCAGGGCCCAGTTTCCCAAAAGCATCTTAAGGGTAAGTTAATTGTTAGATCCTTCGTAGGAGCATTGTTAAATCTCCGAGCGTGAAAGAGAGTGACCCGGCTCTACATATTTTACTGGTTTGTGACTCACTGACTCCGCCCCTGGTTAGTGGGGTATAAAGCAGTCCAAGAGTTAACATCGACAGGTCAGGGAGAGTTTGAGAGGTAGGTTTATGGGTCCCCCTTGACTCTCAGGCTCCAGTTGTGGGGGATGGAGTGTGGAGTGTGCAGCTTGGGGTTGTGAGGTGCTGATGACAGTCCCCCGCAGGGAATTTGTAACAGAGCTTTCTCAAAACCGTCGTTATTAACGTTGCACTTGAAAATGCTCGTAATCTAACATCTGTCTCAGACCACTTGTAGAGGAGCTAAGTGAGTTGCTAGATGCTTTTTTGCCCTGCCGCATCACTTTATACAGAAAAGATCTAGGTTAAACATCCTATAGTCTTGCTGTAGGTTAGGACCTCTGGGGACTAAGTATCTAAGGAATGGATCCAGAATGTCTTTCTGGACCTTCACCATTTGTCAACGTCTCCACCGCGTTTGTTTTTGCTAACTTGTTTAATTCCCCCCCCCCCCTCCAGAAAACTCACAAAGCGAGAGTCCTCTTTCTTTGAAATGGAGGGTCCCTGGGCTATTGGGGTCGGCACATCGAATGGCCCTTCAGTATATTCTAGTGCGTAACTCCCATAAGGTCTCTCATATGTAAAATAAGCTGCACAGGCAGCGAATCACGTAGATCATAATGTGGAAATCGCAATTGATGGTCATTTAGATTTTTTTCACAATCCGATCTGAGGTTCGAGAAACCTTACATACGTTTGGCATTGAGTACAATTGCCACATTTGTAGTTGCTGGGGGGAATAGGCAGTAGGCTTTTCCATTTCTATATTTGATCACTAGGTGGAAACATTGACCATAGTACCCCTCACCCTGAAGACCAACCTGTATAGTCTACCAGACCCGCTCTCATTAGCACCACCAGCTGAAGAGAGACCCTAGGCCCTCCATGGAATAAGTTTGATGCCCCTGCTGCTAAATGAACTTGTATATTGCTTTTGTGTGATTATTCTGATAAAAGACATTGAAAGACACAACTTTAATATTTTAAATTTTAAATAATTTTTCAAATCAAATCAAGTATTATTTGTCAGATGCGCCAAATAAAACAAGTGTAGACCTTACTGTGAAATGCTTACTGACAAGCCCTTAACCAACAATGCAGTTAAAGAAAGAGTTAAGAAAATATTTACTAAATAAACTAAAGTAAAAAAAAATAATAAGGTAACACAATAAAATAACAATAACGAGGCTATACACAGGGTGTACCGGTACCGAGTCAGTGTGCAGGGGTACAGGTTAGTCGAGGTAATTTGTACATGTAGGTAGGGGTGAAGTGACTATGCGTAGATAATAAACAACGAGTAGCAGCAGTGTAAAAAAAACATGGAGGGGGTGTCAATGTAAATAGTCCGGTGGCCATTTGATTGATTGTTCAGCAGTCTTATGGCTTGGGGGTAGAAGCTGTTAATAAGGAGCCTTTTGGTCCTAGACTTGGCGCTCCGGTGACGCTTGAGAACAGTCTATGTAGCGTAGCATCCGCGTCATCTGACCACTTCCGTATTACTTCCTGCTTTAGTTTTAGCTTGTAAGCAGGAATCAGCAGGATATAATTATATCAGATATCAGATTTGCTAAATGGAGGGCGAGGGAGAGCTTTGTATGTGTCTCTGTGTGTGGAGTAAAGGTGTGACATGAGGTAAAACTGATTTAAGTTTGCCTGCATTAAAGTCCCTGGCCACTAGTAGCCCTGTTTCTGGATGAGCATTTTCTTGTTTGCTTATGGCCTTATACAGCTCGTTGAGTGCGGACTTATTGCCAGCATTGGTTTGTGGGGGTAAATAGATGCCTATGAATAATACTCTCTTGGTATATAGTGTGGTCTACAGCTTATCATGAGGTACTCTACCTCAGGCGATGATTTGGAGACTAAAATGTGCGCAATGATGTGCCAAATCTGTGATTTAATGTATTTTTATTGGGTACGCATTAGAATAATACGCCGTCATATTTGCAGCCGTAGCTGGTAATATCTCTCTAGAAGCTGATCCGTCATCATTATTGTGAAATAATTATAATGTTAAGATCTGAATGTGGAAAGCTGAGCAGTGCTCCCTTTCGATCCTATCAGTATCGACACAAGCTCCAACAACGTAAGGGACCGTTTTGGGAAATGCATGTTTCATCTTCGGCCGTTGTAGGAAAGATGCATCTTAAAACATTAATAAGCCTAACTTCCATCGCTATCAGGGAACTGGCCCCAGAGACTCTTACAGTACAGTTGCCATAACTTAATTTGATAATCCTGTGTTGCAGGAACTTTCCTGTCAGACTTGATTAGCCTTAATAAAAAATTTATCAACCCCTACAAAAATTTCCATTAATTACAATAAACATAATAATTAATATGTCCTGTTGCTGCAGGATTATTTTCCTACTTTGAGAAACTGAGTCAAATTAAGATATGGTATACGTAAGTGCATTCATCTTAAGATAGCTGGGTGAGACAACCACATATCACAGTCAAATAATCAGGATACAAACATTCCATTGAAGCTAAACAAATTATATACAGTGCATTAGAATATATATTTTTTAATACATTTTAGAATAAGGCTGTAACGTAACAAAATGTTGAAAAAGTGAAGGGGTCTGAATACTTTCTGAATGCACTGCACCGTGTTTAAAAAACAAAAAAACATTTTCATACACATCCAAAATCTATTAATACAAAACCTGAGCAAAGTCATATTGAAGGTTCCCATAAGCAACCATTTATAATGAAAAAACACAAATGTGAAAAAATGGTTGATATAGCGTTTTGGAAATAAACTTGTTATAAATCATTAAACAATATTCTCATCTCACCTCTTAGTTTTGGTGTCATGTTCTCCAGAGAGACTCATTTTAGAGACAGTGCATATAAATCTGGGGCCCTATGTTACGTCTAGTCTATGAGCCCAGGCTGGGGTAGCATGTAGGCCTACAGGACACTGAAAAACAGCTTCTATCTCAAGGCCATCAGACTGTTAAACAGCCATCACTAACATAGTGTGGCTGCTGCTGTCACGACTTCAGCTGAAGTTGGTCCCTCTCCTGGTTCGAGCGTCTACCAGCGGTCGACGTCACCGGAGTTCTAGCCACCACCGATCCATTTCTCATTTTCTGTTTTGTCTTGTCATTTATCACACCTGGTCATCATTACCCTAATTACATGTGGTATTTATTCCTCTGTTCCCCCATCAGTGTTGTCCGTGATTGTTTTCATGTTTGTGGCTCAGTGTGTGAGCAGGTATTGTCTACGTGGGTAGAATTATTGTCCCTTAATAAAATAAGGAGTTTGTAAATCGGCTTCCTGCGATTGTTTCCTGAAGACCTGCTGTAGAGCCATTACAGAATCACGGACCAAAGAAAAATATGGAAACAGCAGGAGAGAACAGCCCTCCGAGTCAGGTTGAGGAGCGCGTCCAGGAGCACGCAAACATGATTCAACGTCTCGGCTAAGCTATGGATCGCGTGCTACATACCCTGGAGTGATTGGAGAGAGGAGGACTGCAAGCACCTCTACCTTCACCACCACCTACCCTACTACTTGCTCCTCTTCCATCCGGTCCCAGTGGGATTAGGCTCTCGCTCCCGAGGGAGTATGATGGGACGGCTGCCGGGTGCCAGGGGTTCTTGCTCCAGCTGGAGCACTACCTAGCAACCGTTCATCCAGCTCATTCGGGACGAGAGAGTGTTTCCGCCCTCGTCTCCTGTTTGTCTGGGAGAGCTCTGGAGTGGGCCAACGCCGTATGGGGAGAGGAGGATGCAGCGTTGGATCACTATGAGGAGTTCACTCGCCGTTTCCGGGCGGTTTTCGACCATCCACCGGAGGGGAGTGGCAGGTGAACGCCTCTTCCACTTAAGACAGGGGACGAGGAGCGCGCAGGATTTTGCCCTGGATTTCCGTACCCTGGCCGCAGGCGCAGGATGGAATGAGCGGGCCCTGATCGACCAATTCCGGTGCAGTCTGCGGGAGGACGTCCGTCGGGAGCTGGCCTGCAGGGATAATACACTCACTCTGGACCAACTGGTGGACATGTCCATTCGCCTGGATAACCTGCTAGCTAACCGCGGACGCCCAGATTGGGGCCTGCCGATTCCATCCTCCAGCGTCTCCGCTCCGATCCCTATGGAGCTGGGAGGTGCTGCGCTAAGGGGGACCGGAGGAGGAGCCACTCCCTGCACCAGCTGTGGCTGCAGAGGACACACTGCTGGTCGGTGTTGGGGGGGGGGTTTCAGGGAGTCGAGGAGGGAGGCAGGCAGAGCACTGTTATGTCACCCCAGGTGAGTAAGCACCAAACTCACCCAGAGCTCCCTGTTGCTCACATGTTTGTGTTTGTAGAGTTTAATGAGTGTTCCCCGCATTCCCAGCATAAGGCACTAGTAGACTCAGGCGCAGCTGGGAATTTTATTGACCGTACCTTTGCACTAAGTTTAGGGATTCCCTAAAAAGTGGATGTAATAAATGTATCACTAGCCACTTTAAACAATGCCACTTATATAATGTTTACATATCCTACATTACTCATCTCATATGTATATACTGTACTCTATACCATCTACTGCATCTTGCCTATGCCGTTCAGCCATCACTCATCCATATATTTATATGTACATACTCGTATTTAAGGTAGTTATTGTGAAATTGTTACTGGTTAGATACTACTGCATGGTCGGTACTAGAAGCACAAGCATTTCGCTACACTCGCATTAACATCTGCTAACCATGTTTATGTGACAAATAACATTTGATTTGATTTGTTTGTGCATCACCATGAGTCAGTATGTCCATGAACGATACAGGTGGAAGATATAACATAAGACTGTAAATGTACCATGGCTAGAATAATGTGGTGCCTCCACCTAATAAGCATTAACACTTGAAAGGTCACAACTAGCTTATTAGGAAACTATATGATACAACCACACAATACATTTTTCCTCAGAAGTTAGTGGAATTAATTAAAGATAATGGTCCAAAATAGATTAGAATGTAAAAGTAAAAAAAATTAAGGACATTGCAATTATCATAATGGACACAGTGAACCACCAGACCATAGAATAATACTGGACTTATAAAACCCTGAGGTGAACTGTAAACCAGAATAATATTAAAACCTCAAAATGAGAAAAGGATTAGAATAAGACTGACACTCAAGGTCAGTTTACTAGGTACCAGTGTTTCTGCTGCAGTCATTTAACTGTGCTGCTGTGTCACTGCAAAATCATTGCTGCCACACCCCAAAAACATTTGTCGAGGCACACTTTGAAAATGCTAGAACAGTCCATATTTACTTTTCCTCTGCAAACAAAACGTGTTCTGAATAAAACAAAAATCGGACAACCATATAGTAGAATAGTTTATCTATTTACCTAGTCGGCTTGAAGTTGTGTATTCTACGCAAGGTAAATATGCCTCTAAAGACGCATTCAAGTTACGAGAGCCATAGGGAGGGAACCTGCATTCTGACAAGCAGTCAATGCACAACATTCTTGTAATTGCGAGAAAAACAGCAGTATTAATGGCCTTCGTTAAAAAGAGGGTGATCCCAGCGTTCCATTCCTACTTTATTTATTTCAAAACTGCTAAATATGTACAAACTGCACCATTTTAAACCTGGAGTTTATAGCAAAGTCATCGTTAAAAACCTACCACTCCGCAATTCACCATGAGTGCATAGACAAGAGTGGGGCTAAATGTAACACGAGTCAATTGTAGGGTAAATTGGGGTAAAACGCCACTCTTCCTTAAAAAAACAACATTTAAACATAACTTAAATTGTGATGAGACAGGTGGCATTTGTATTTGAGTTGTGGCAACCAGTGATCACTTAGCGCTTCAACCTAATTGCTTCTGTAAGTCGCTCTGGATAAGAGTGTCTGCTAAATGACATGAGTTTTGGCAACCAGGGAAAGTGTTGGCGGAAATATTGTGACATGGTTTCTGGGAGAAGTACAGGCATGGGGCTTGTTACCTCAAGTGAGCCTAACAGGTAGGCCTACATTATATTCGCTGTGTTTATGCACGTTATTTGGGACATAAAATTAATCAACAGATGCAAACTAGTTAAAAGATAACATTTGGGATCCAGCTAATTTTAGCCCAATAGGGTAAATGCAGATAGGCAACCCCATGCTTCAGCCTATTTATTTATAGCCACTATGCTGCATCAGTTGGGCTACAGTTGATCATGCTTATTGCTAATAGCACATCAGATAATATACCATCCATACAGGCTATATGGTCCAATATGTTAAAATCATTTATATGGATCATTTGTATGGATGGTATATTATCAGATACAGGTTTCTATGGTCCAATATGTTAAAATCATTTAACATCTGATAATATACCATCCATACAGGTTATATGGTCCAATATGTTAAAATCAATTAAACATCTGATAATGTACTATCCATACAGGTTATATGGGCTAGGGTCCCATTTTCAGAATTTCCGCCTGTCTGACGTGCCCAAAGTAAACTGCCTGTTACTCAGGCCCAGAATGTCAAGTCCAGGCCTGAGTTAACAGGCTGGCGTGTTTAGTTTGTGTTTTGGTTAGGAGGGTTTTTTGTTCTGTTTATGTATTTCTATGTTGGGTTGATGGTTCCCAATTAGAGGCAGCTGATTGTCGTTACCTCTAGTTGGGAACCATATATGTTTGTGGTTTTCACTGGGGTTTTGTGGGTCATTGATGTTATATAGTTGTTTAGTGGTGTGTGCCTGTTTTGCCACACCGGAGTTACGATCGTTATTTGTTTATTGTTTTGCCAGTTACGTTCAAAATAAAGAAGGTACACTGGAAACCTCGCTGCGTCTTGGTCCGTCCCTATAGAAGATCGTGACACAGAAGCTATATGCATATAATTGGTAGCATTGTATAGAAAACTCTGAAGTTTCTAAAACTGTTAAAATAATGTCTGTGTAACAGAATTGATATCAGGCGAAAATCGGAGGAAAATCCAACCTAATTCTTTTGTGCTCCCAGGCTCTTCCAATGCAAACCTATTAAAAAAATCGAATTTCCGCCTCCCAGATTGCAGAACCTATGGCTTCCTCTAGATGTCAACAGTCTTTATACAAGGTTTCAGGCTTTTTTCTTTTTAAACGAACAAGTAGTTGTAGTTTTTCTAAAGAGAGCTCCATGACAAAAGTAGTGTTTTGGCATGCGTGAATGAGGGCGCGCTCTTTGTTATTTTCCTTTCCTATTGAACATACTAGTCTCCGTATTAAATATTATCATTTATTTAGATATTAGAGTACCTGAGGATTAATTAGAAACGTCGTTTGACTCGTTTGGATGAACTTTACCAGTAACCTTTTGGATTCCTTTGTCTACAAGTTGAACGAGTGGATTACTGAAATCAATGGTGCCAACTAAACAGACTTTTTGGGATATAAAGAAGAACTTTATTGAAAAAAATGACCATTCATTGTGTAGCTGGGACCCTTGGGATTGCAAACAGATCTTCAAAAGTAAGTGATTTATTTTATCGCTATTTGTGATTTTGTGAAGCCTGTGCTGGTTTGAAAAATATGTTGATGTGGGGCGCTGTCCTCAGACAATCGAATGCTATGCTTTCGCCGTAAAGCCTATTGTAAATCGGACAACGCAGTTCGATTACCAAGATTCTAAGCTTTTGAATGATGTAAGACACTTGTATTTTCATGAATGTTTAATATTACGATTTTTGATTTTGAATTTGGCGCTCTGCAATTTCACCGGATGTTGTTGACAACCTGTCTAGCGGTATGCGAGCCCTAAGTTAACATCTGATAATATACCATCCATACAGGCTATAATGGTACAATATGTTAAAATCATTTTAACATCATTTTTACCAATATCTTATTGGGCTATTTTATGGAGGTGGAAATTATATTTTAGATGGTATCAGAATCATTTTAATACATTTGGGAGTAGAATGTCTTTTTAAAAAGTCACCAGAACTGAGCTTCTCAATTCTACATAAAAATAAATTTGGCAGACCCCGGACATAAATAAAAATAATCTTAAAATAGCTAGGTGAGACACATATCACAGTCAGATATACAGGATATGAACATTCAATTCCAGCTTAACAATTAATAAATCACATTTTTCAAAATAAAATATTTTCATACACTAACAGCTATTAATTAAAAACTTAGAACAGTAATATTTTACCCACAAATGAAGGTACCCATAAGCAAACATTTCTGATGAAAACACTAAAATGCGTTTTGGAAATAAACACTTAATAAATTCTTAATAAACATTGTCATCTCACCTTTTAGCTTTGGTGTCATGTTCCCCAGAGTGACTCATTTTGGAAGCAGTGGCCCTCTCCTCTCTCTTCTCAGAGAGTATTTTGAGAGTATTGACCCCTAAAACAAAGAGCCAATATTTGTATTAAATATTTGTCTATTCTAAAGGTAGACTCAGCACAGCAGATGCCAGACGTTGCTCTCACTCAGAATATCTGTGCGTGTGCCAAGGTTCACATCACGCTGCTACAACCTGGTTGCTACGGGACAAGAACAGCGGAGAAGTTTATTCTCCAGCTTCAACGCTTATCACGATCGTCGACAGAATTGGACCAAGGCGCAGCGTGCAGGGTTGAGTGAAACATATTTATTGGTTGAACTCAACAAAACAAACGAAAGAACACAACGACCGTAACGCAGGTATGGCACACACAGGTACACACACAACTACAAACCTAAGTATAATATCCCACAACACAGGTGGGGGACTAAACAACCTAAATAGGATTCCCAATTAGAGACAACGACTAACAGCTGCCTCTAATTGGGAACCCAAACCAAACCAACATAGAAAAACAACATAGAATCAAAACACACCCCTGATCACGTCCTGACCAAAACCACCATAGAGCAGCCAAAAGGGCTATCTATGGCCAGGACGTGACAGTACCCCCCCCCCCAAAGGCGCGGACTCCGACCAAAAGTCACTGGGGGGGGGGGCGGTCTCTCGGGTCGGTCCTCGCCTTTGGCGGCGGCTCCGGTGCGGGCCGTACCGGCCCGAGAGGACGCACTGGAGGCCCGGTACGTGGAGCAAGAACAGTACGTACCAGGCTGGGACGACACCGTAGAGGCCTGGTGCGTGGAACAGGAACAGTCCGTGCCGGTCGCTCGATGCGCACAGGGGACCTGATGCGTGGAGCAGGGACAGGACGTGCCGGGCTCTCGATGCGCACAGGGGACCTGATGCGTGGAGCAGGGACAGGACGTGCCGGGCTCTCGATGCGCACAGGGGACCTGATGCGTGGAGCAGGGACAGGACGTGCCGGGCTCTCGATGCGCCCAGGGGACCTGATGCGTGGAGCGGGAACAGGCCGTGCCGGGCTCTGAAGACGCACAGGGAGCCTGGTGCATGGAGCAGGGACAGGCCGTGCCGGGTTCTGAAGGCGCACAAGGGACCTGATGCGTGGAGTGGGAACAGGCCGTGCCGGGCTCTGAAGACGCACCGGAGATACAGTGCGCAGAGCTGGCGCAGGATATCCTGGTCCAAGGAGGCGCACCGAAGACCAGGAGCGCTGAGCCGACACCCTCCTTCCAGGCTGCACACTCCCTCTAGCTCGACAGATGCGGGAAGCTGGCATGTCGCGCATCGGGCTGTGAACACGCACTGGTGACACCGTGCGCTTCACCGCCTCACACGGTGCCTTACCAGTGCGATGCTCCCTCTGGTAAGCACGGGGAGTTGGCCCAGGTCTCCAACCTGGCTCAGCCAAACTCCCCGTGTGCCCCCCCAAAAAATTTTTTTGGGGCTGCCTCTCGGGCTTCCTCGCCAGCCGTGTTCCCTCGTACTTCCTCTCATAAAAGAGCCGCTCTGCCATCGCTGCCTCCAACTCCTCCCTGGGACGGCGATACTCCCCTTCCTGGCTCCAGGGTTCCTGTACGGTTGCACGCTGCTTGTTCCTGGTGTGGTGGGATATTCTATCACGCTCGTCGACAGAATTGGACCAAGGTGCAGCGTGCAGGGTTGAGTGAAACATATTTATTTGTTGAACTCACCAAAACAAAAGAAAGAACACAACGACCATAACGCAGGTATGGCGCGCACACACAGGTACACACAACTACAAACCTAAACATATAATATCCCACAACACAGGTGGGGGACTAAACAACCTAAATAGGATTCCCAATTAGAGACAACGACTAACAGCTGCATCTAATTGGGAACCCAAACCAACATAGAAAAACAACATAGAACCAAAACACACCCCTGATCACGTCCTGACCAAAACCACCATAGAGCAGCCAAAAGGGCTATCTATGGCCAGGATGTGACACGCTCTCAGATGTTCAGGAGTCTGATCCTGAGTCTACGTTTAAAACTTCTGTCTTTATGTTTCATTGTCCATCTGATCTCCATGCTACTGTGATACTTTTCAACTGTTCAGGAAATTTTCGTGCAATCAAATCCATCATTCTTTTTACAAAAAGTTGCATTGGATCTAAACAAACAAAAATCTTATTTAACTAGGCAAGTCAGTTAAGAACAAATTCTTATTTACAATGACGGCTTACCAAAAGGTAAAAGGCCTCCAGCAGGGATGGGGGCTGGGATTAAAACAAAAAATTTAATCGATAAAAATATTGGACAAAACACACATCACGACAAGAGAGACAACACAACACTACATAAAAAGAGACCTAAGAAACAACATAACACAGCAGCAACACATGACAACAGAACATGGTAGCAACACAACATGACAACAACATGGCAGCAACACAACATGGCAGAAGCACAGGGTACAAACATTATTGCGCACAGACGACAGCACAAAGGGCAATAAGGTAGAGACAACAATACATCACGCAAAGCAGCCACAACTGTCAGTAAGAGTTTCCATTATTGAGTCTTCAAATGATTGAGATAAAACTGTCCAGTTTTAGTGTTTGTTGCAGCTCGTTCCAGTCGCTAGCTGCAGTGAACTGAAAAGACGAGCTACCCAGGGATGTGTGTGCTTTGGGGACCATTAACAGAATGTGACTGGCAGAACGGGCGTTGAATGTGGAGGATGAGGGCTGCAGTAGATATCTCAGATAGGCGGGAGTGAGGACTAAGATGGTTTTATAAATAAGCATCAACCAGTGGGTCTTGCAATGGGTATACAGAGATAACCAGTTTAGAGTGCGGTGATGTGTCCTATATGGAGCATTGGTGGCAAATCTGATGACTGAATGGTAAAGCACATATTGCCGCTCGAGAGCACACTTTCCTGACAATCTATAAACTACGTCTCCAAAATCAAGCATGGGTAGGTTGGTCATCTGAATCAGGGTTAGTTTGGCAGCTGGGGTGAAAGAGGAGTGATTACGATAGAGGTAACCAAGTCTAGATTTAACTTTAGCCTGCAGCTTTGATATGTGCTGAAAGAAGGACAGTGCACCGTCTAGCCATACTCCCAAGTACTTGTATGAGGTAACTACCTCAAGATCTAAACCCTCAGAGGTAGTATTCACACCTGTGGGGAGAGGGGCATTATTACCAAACCACATTACCTTTGTTTTGGAGGTGTTCAGAACAAGGTTAAGGCACGTCTGTAATCTAGATGAAAAATAAATGCACATCTATTTAGGCGAGGTGCTGGCTAGCGGAGTGGAAAACTTGAAATAAAGTAGAGCCGCACACTCTAGGAGCTCAGATGCAAAAATGTAATGTCCAACGTTTCGACAGGCAAGCTGTCTTCATCAGGGTATAATAGGCATGTCTGTAGCCATGAAGTATTTTCAAAGGCTGATCATGGATCACATCAACACCATTATCCCAGAAATCCTAGACCCTCTCCAATTTGCATACCGCCCCAACAGATCCACAAATTATGAAATCTCTATTGCACTCCACGATGCCCTTTCCCACCTGGACAAAAGGAACACCTATATGAGAATGCTATTCAATGACTACAGGTCAGCGTTCAATACCACAGTGCCCTCAGCTCATCACTAAGATAAGGACCATGGGACTTAACACCTCCCTCTGCAACTGGATCCTGGACTTCCTGATGGGCCGCCCCCAGGTGGTAAGGGTGGGTAACAACACATCCGCCACGCTGATCCTCAACACGTGGGCCCCTCAGGGGTGAGTGCTCAGTCCCCTCCTGTACTCCCTGTTCATTCATGACAGCACGGCCAGGCATGACTCCAACACCATCATTAAGTTTGCAGATGACACAACAGTGGTAGGCCTGATCACCAACAACGACGAGACAGCCTATAGGGAGGAGGTCATAGACCTGGCCATGTTTTATTTTATTTTTTTATTTTTTTTTATTTCACCTTTATTTAAACAGGTAGGCAAGTTGAGAACAAGTTCTCATTTACAACTGCGACCTGGCCAAGATAAAGCAAAGCAGTTCGACACATACAACAGCACAGAGTTACACATGGAGTAAAACAAACATACAGTCAATAATACAGTAGGAAAAAAACAAATCTATATACAATGTGTGCAAATGAGGTAGGATAAGGAACATAAGGCAATAAATAGGCCATGG